>PIJE02002470.1:8473-10973 GCA_002895965.2 Coryphaenoides rupestris | reverse complement strand
CCTCCTCTCCCTTCAGCGAGGCGTGCGGCCTGTTAGCTCGATCTTATCTGCTTGCTGAAGGGTGGAAGCGTTGAAAGACGACATTCATCTATTCAACCCCCGTGAAGCACGGCGTGGGATGACGACGTATCAAACCGCCAACACGGGCGTGCCGCTGCAGATCGCTAGCGAGCCATCGCTGACAACCAGAGATCCGGGGATTAGCCGGGAGGGGTCAAGGGGTCAAGGGGTTCATTGTTTTGATCTGTTCTCTCTGGAAGTCACGGAGCTGGTGGACAGAGGTCTGAGTGTCACCAGCTAGTTGCCAGTCAGCCCTGGTCCCTCCTATTATACTACAATCTGAACACAATGTTTCAAATCTCTTGCTTCACTTGAGAGCTGCTGTTCAGGTAAATGGTGAATGGATTGCATTTATATATCATCGCTTTTATCCAAAGAGCTTTACAGTATTGCCTCACATTCACCCATTCATACACCGACGGCGGTGCCAACCATGCAAGGTAACAACCAACACGTCAGGAGCAGGTAGGGTTAGGTGGTGTCTTGCTCAGGGACACCTCCACACTTAGCTAGGAGGAGCAGGTAGGGTTAGGTGGTGTCTTGCTCAGGGACACCTCCACACTTAGCTAGGAGGAGCAGGTAGGGTTAGGTGGTGTCTTGCTCAGGGACACCTCCACACTTAGCTAGGGGAGGCAGGTAGGGTTAGGTGGTGTCTTGCTCAGGGACACCTCCACACTTAGCTAGGAGGAGCAGGTAGGGTTAGGTGGTGTCTTGCTCAGGGACACCTCCAACACTTAGGCTAGAGCGAGCAGCGTCACGCCGGTCTAGGGTCGGTGTCTTGGCTCAGGGACACTCCACACTGAGCTAGGAGGATGCAGTTAGGGTTAGGTGGTGTCTCGCTCAGGGACACCTCCACACTTAGCTAGGCAAAAGCTAGGCCTTACTCAGATTTCATGAGCCAATGTTTCGTAATATGATATATATCGATTTTTAACCTCCCACTTGCATTGAGCAGGCAACACACACAGACACACACACACACACACACACATGATGTTATGCTTTAAATGGTTTTATGTTTTAAGTGGTTTTACGTTTTATATTTCAACACTAGAAGGGTTCTGAGTGCTCACGTTGCCGTTTAAATCTCTTGTGAGCAGGAGTACGGTGGTCTGTTCTGTTCTGGGATGGAACATACATCTGTCCTCACATAAGAACCACTGGGAAATCTGTCTCTGGTTGAACTGGAAACAAACTGTTGTGTCTCAGTGTTGTGGAGAGAGCAGCTCATTGAAGTGCAGTTGGGTGTTAATGCATTCATTCATTCATTCATTCATTCATTCATTCACTGTTTTATCACATTTTGCACCAACAAGGCAGTGAATGAAGGCACTATATTCATCACCAAGGGTTTATTTAATTTATTTTGTCAGCTACAATGTGGACTTTCATGTTAAAGTCTATTTTGTACAACATACAAAGACTTAGCACAATGTGGATCTTTAGTGTGTTGATAGTCCAAAGTCTAAATTCACTGGTGGGTTTAGGAGTTGTAGGCTAACAATCAGGTAAAAAGAACCAAATCACTCATTTACCCATAATTCCTCATGCTAACTTCTGCATTATTTTCCCACGCGTACTGAAACCTCAGCCGAGTCTTCGTTGACGACCGGAGCTCAAGTGAACTTTGAATTTCCCGTCGTTTGTCATTTTGGACGGCTGCATTCCGCCCATACTTCAGATATCAGGTGTTCCCCGAGCGGCTCCAAAAGTTCGCAGTTGCGCTCTGTCACTTAAACCTATTCTCGACGACAGCGCAGACAGCTAACCCGCGTACCTCGATAGCTTCCTCAACATGTGGTGATCCGTCCGATCAACGTGTCCGTCACGGCTGCGTACAGAGTGCATTGTGGGAAATGTGACGATTAAGATGAGAAGAAAAATGGCAAGAGTCCCTTACTGTGAATGAAAGCATGAAATATACATAAATTATTATTATTCATATTAAATTAAGTGTCAGACATTCAGGGAAGAAGAGGAAAGGGATTATTCATAAGAAACAACATTTTTGGTTTGAATAATCATGTAAAATTGTTCTTAAATCATCATAATCCACGTTAAAAAGAGTTGACAACAGACATTCAGGCCGGAAAGTTGAAAGAGGAAATTGACACAACGGGCGCCCGAGTACCTGAGCAGGGGTCAGGGGGTTCAGGGGTCAGGGGTCAGGGGTCACGGTAATCCTGTGTGGCCATCAAAGTGGTCTGACTGGTTAGCTTGACCTCGGCGTGACCCTGGGACGGCCCTCCAGGGAGGTTGTAAAACACAATAGGCCCCTCCCACTCCTCTAACGAGCAGGGAGCTCCTCCTCCTCCTCCTCCTCCTCCAGACATTCCAACATGTCTGCCTGCCAAACGCCCCAAACCCTGCTGTGTGTGAGTGTATATATTTATATATTTTATATTCTTGTATATGTATGTTATGCTGGTACCATATATAC
>PIJE02002469.1:66227-67962 GCA_002895965.2 Coryphaenoides rupestris | reverse complement strand
ACCGGAGAACCTTAATCTGTGTGGTAATCTGCTCGTACGTGGAGACGTCTGCCTGCTCATTCCTCCCTCCCTCCCTCCCTCCCTGTCTGTCTGCCTGCCTGCGTGTCTGCGTGTTCGTTCCTCCCTCCCTGTCTGCCTGTCTGTCTGCGTGTCTGCCTGTCTGTCTGTCTGCGTGTCTGCGTGTTTGTTCCTCCCTCCCTGTCTGTCTGTCTGCCTGTCTGTCTGTCTGTCTGTCTGCGTGTCTGCGTGTTCGTTCCTCCCTGTCTGTCTGTCTGTCTGTCTGTGTGTCTGCGTGTTCGTTCCTCCCTGTCTGTCTGTCTGTCTGTCTGCGTGTCTGTGTGTTCGTTCCTCCCTCTCTGTCTGTCTTTCTGTGTGTCTGCGTGTTCATTCCTCCCTGTCTGTCTGTCTGCCTGTCTACCTGTCTATCTGTCTGCATGTCTGTCTGTCTGCCTGTCTATCTGTCTGTCTGTCTGCATGTCTGCATGTTCGTTCCTCCCTGTCTGTCTGCCTGTCTGTCTGTGTGTCTGCCTGTCTGTATGCGTGTCTGCGTGTTTGTTCCTCCTGTCTGTCTGTCTGTCTGTCTGTCTGTCTGTCTGTCTGTCTGTCTGTCTGTCTGTCTGTCTGTCTGTCTGGGTGTCTGCATGTTCGTTCCTCCCTATCTGTCTGTCTGTCTGTCTGCATGTCTGCATGTTCGTTCCTCCTCCCTGTCTGTCTGTCTGTGTGTCTGCCTGTCTGTCTGCGTGTCTGCGTGTTCGTTCCTCCTGTCTGTCTGTCTGTCTGTCTGTCTGTCTGTTTCATTATTCCGGGCCGCTTTAACCTTTAGCAGCAGTCAACCGTCGGTGCATCGAGGAGCAATATTAAGTGTAAATTGTAGATGTACACGCAAACTCTCTCTGAAATTAAAACTAATTCCTTCAGCCCGGTGATGTATTATTACTTTAGAAAGGCAGCGTCAAAGTTCAAGATATTATAATAAGAAAAGAAAATTGCTCTAATTAAAGAGGTGAATTAAAAATTATGTATATATGGGTTCACAATGCCAATCAATTGTGTAGTACAACTAATAACTTATTCATTACTTAGTACTAATAACAAATTAAACTTTCACCTTCATTTTGCATTACTTTGACGATATAATGATGGCTTATTTTAACGGCAGTCACCAAACGGAGTTTTAAACATTATCTATTTATTTTGAAATAGTTTTTAATGCGCAGACTGCGCTCCTGTGCTATTGTCTGCGTTCCGGGCTCAATGAATCTGATCAATGTGAGTCAATGTGAGTCAATGTGAGTCAATGTGAGTCAAGGCAAGACCTTCAACCCCATTCGCCCAGCATCCATTCCGCGCAAATGTCCGCGCGCAGCCGAACAAAACATTGATTTGAAATGTCTGCTTTCCGCACATTGCTCAATATTCTATATTATGTGTTTATGATTGTAATCCTATTCTAGAAACGCTATAATATATATCAGTCAGTGATATATACTACATACTACATACATGTACAGCTACACTCGGATGGCGTATATGAAAAGCGTGTATAACTACAAACACTATGAAGCACGTACATGTTTTAATACATATGCATGATTTCCATAGCGTTGCTTTTATTAATTTCTTCTCCATTGTGTCCAGATCGGCCCGGAGACGGTATTATTATTATTATTATTATTATGGTGGTGCTCCCTTGACACTACCCACCCTCCATTACTATGTAATGATATGCATGAGC
>PIJE02002469.1:51227-61227 GCA_002895965.2 Coryphaenoides rupestris | reverse complement strand
TTTCCTGCATGTCTGCCTCTCCTCTCTCTCTCTCTCTCTCGCTCTCTCTTCCTGCATGGTTTCCCTCTCTCTCTCTCTCTCTTTCTCTCTCTCTCTCTCTCTCTCTCTCTCTCCTCTTCTCTCTCTCTCTCTCTCTCTCTTCTCCCTGTATGGATGTGTGTCTTCTCTCACCCTCTCTGTGTGTATTGTCTCCCTCTAACCCCTCCTCTCTACTCTTCTCTCTCTCTCTCTCTCTCTCCTCTCTCTCTCTCTCTCTCTCACTGATGCGCATCCGATCTCTGGTCTGATTTGTATTCGGCAAATTAAAACTAAAAAGCGGTGAGAGTGTGTGAAGGTCAGGAGACGTGAGCGGCGCCGTCTCCGCTCTGCGCAGCATTCCGATGAGAGAGAGAGAAGGGATGAATCACGCGGCGTTCCGGCGTTCCGGCGTTCCGACGAGCGGCGGTATTCCAGCTCATGGTTCAAATGTTTGATGAATTGGATTGTCCTGCAGCAATTAGGCTATCTGCTCACGTGACGGAAACACAGGCTGTCGTCAATTACAACCGCCTCTGTGTGTCATTGGTAATTCCGAAGCTATGCTAGCGGCGTGCTAACTGTATGCTCACGGTATGCTACCAAGAACCAAGCAACCAAACATCTTCACTGTGAGTTGTGACTCAGCTTTTGCTATTTTTGCTTCATTATTCTCCTTAATCATTCAGTTTCCTATTCAAATCCAAGTGTCCAAATCAGCAAATCAGTGATTAATTATTATCAGTGAATCAGTGATTAACATATATATCGTCTGTCTTGAATCAGATCTCCAAATAGATAAAGAGTTCGCCGTAGCATAGTGTGTGAGTGTGTGTTGTGTGTTTTTTTGTATTCTGAGTGTCAGAGCAGCTCCTCCTCCTCCTCCTCCTCCTCCTCCTCCTCCTTTTCCTCCTCCTCCTCCTCCCTCTCCTCCTCCTCCCTCTCCTCCCGTCATCCCGTGTTTTCCTTCTCCTGGAGACGCCCCCCCCTCTTTCTCCTCCTCCTCCTCCTCCTCCTCCTCCTCCTCCTCCTCCTCCCCTGTCGTCGTGGGCGGTGAGAGGGAGGAGGTGGGACCGTGATGGGGCGGTGAGAGGGAGGAGGTGGGGTGGGGGGGGAGGGGGGGCAGTGATCAGTGTTCCTTTTCTAGGTCACTGGGTACGAGCGGCGCTGAGCCACCCCGGGAGCCATTCATATTCCACGTTGTTCTCTCTCCGCCGCTCCGCTCCCCTCCTCCTCCTCCTCCTCCTCCTCCTTCCACCTCGTCGCCGCCGCCGCCGCCGCTGTACCATCAGCAGCAGCAGCAGCATCATCATCATCATCAGCAGCAGCAGCAGCGGTGGTGGTGGTGGTGGTGGCAGCGAGTTCTTGTACGGATCATCTCGCATTCAGATGCTTCCTCCTCCTCCTCCTCCTCCTCCGACGCCGTGGAGTGCTGCGGTCCCTGAAGATGCTGGAGACAGAGAGAGAGGAAAGGAAAGATTGTTTTGGTGATTGTTGGCAGGAGGTGGAAACAGAGGGAGGGAGGGAGGGAGGAAGGGAGGTAGGGAGGGAGGGGAGGAAGGGGAGGGAAGAGGAGGATGCTTTTTGAAATATTAACGTGGAAGCGGTCTCGCCGGAACGACACGGCTTTGTTGTGTTTCATATTTGATGTCGGTAAACTTCGGCGGTACGCGGGGATCGCCGCGTTCGAGCCTCGGAGTCGTCGTCGCCGCCGCCGAGTCGTCGCGGCGACTTCCCCCGCGTTGGCTCCTCGGGTTACCGCGGCGACGACCGCGCGTGGCTCCTCGGGTTACCGCGGCGACGACCGCGCGTGGCATCTGCTTACGAGTGTAAGTTATCGTTTATGCGGAGAGGAGCTGATTTATTTAAACACGACTTTCTTCATATTTCCAAACCTCCCCGACGCTCTTCTGCGTCCGATAAAACTACACGAGTGATCAAAAATGCAATTGAATCGTCATTTTATAGATGATGATTCGGATTCTTTTTTTTCCCCCGATAGCTCTTTGAAAAGCGCTCTAAAGCGGCTGTGATGTTCACCGTGGCGCCGGCAATAAATGCTTTATTAGCGAATAAAAATGCAACCGGTTGTGTTGTAAAACAAGGACTCAGGCGTTCACATCAGGGGAGCCTTTCCATGGACCCTCTGTTCACCTCACAGCTCACCTGGAGACAACAGCTGCTCTCCCGCACCCAGAAGCATTCAGTCTCCTTTACATTTTTATCCATCGGGTTGTTTATTTGGTTTCGAACACCTCCTGTTACCTGAGTGCTTTCATGATACATGAGTGTGTGTGTGTGTGTGTGTGTGTGTGTGTGTGTGTGTGTGTGTGTGTGTGAGGGACGTCACCGCAACATGCTAATAGCCTCCGCGCTACGCTATGCTAACGGAGACGTCGCGTGTTTAAAGATCGGCAGAGCAGGCGCCAGCCGGCCTGGGATCTCGTCGCTCTTCCTCCGGCAGCCAAATCGTCATCCATCACTCCGCCTGCCTGTCTGTCTGTCTGTCTGTCTGTCTGTCCGTCCGCATCCATGGGTGTGTTGGTGTGTGTGTGTGTGGTGTGTGTGGTGGGGGTGGGGGGAGGGGGTGCTGGTATTAGCATAGCCCGACTGCGTATAGCACAGGAACGAGCGAGAGTTCATCTAAATATTAATACAGCCTCTGCCAAGCCACTCGACTGGGCAAATAAATAATACACACAATTATAATGGGACGCGCGTGTGTGTGTGTGTGTGCCCCCCCGTGTGTGTGTGTGTGCCCCCCCGTGTGTGTGTGTGTGTGTGTGTGCATGAGTGTGTGTGTGTGTGTGACTGTGTGTGTAACTGTGTGTACACGCTAGCGGGGGGAGAATCTAATTTAAAATTCTGTTATCAGTGTGCTACGAAGGCCCGAGCAGTAAGAGCCCGGCCCAGGTATACGGATCGTGCGCAGGGTCCCAGAAGTGGCCCTTGTCAGGCGCCTGAATAGAATGAAATTGAGTGCAACTATTCATTTGGAACTACTTACCGGATGTGTTGCACAGAGAAGCCGCCTCTGATGCCTTTGTTGGGGGGGGGGGGAGAGAGAGAGAGAGGGAGAGAGGAGGGCGAGAGGGGGTTGGGGGTGGGAGAGAGAGAGAGAGAGAGGATGGCGAGAGGGGTTGGGGGTGGGAGAGAGAGAGAGAGAGGAGGGGCGAGAGGGGTGGGGGGGGGAGGAGAGAGAGAGAGAGAGAGGAGAGGAGGGCGAGAGGGGTTGGGGGTGGGAGAGAGAGAGAGAGAAGGGCGAGAGAGGGGTTGGGGGTGGGAGAGGGTTTAACAATATTTTCTCACCCCGGGAAAATCGCTTTTTCCTATTTTTTCGTGGAAATAACGTTCGCTGAATATGTCACGGTAAGGTGGATTCGTTTTCTTAGGTGGGAGGGAGAGATAAGCCTCTCTGTGTGGTGGTGTGTTGTGTTTGTGTGTGTGTGTGTGTGTGGTGTGTGTGTGTACTGCATCTCTGCTTGGAGTGTGGATGGAAATGCATTTGAACTTAAATGGATACATGCTGACACAGGGTCTGTGCCTGAGTGTGTGTGTGTGTGTGTGTGTGTGTGTGTGCGTGTGTGTGCGTTTCTGTGTGTGTGTGTGTGTGTGTGTGTGTGTGTGTGAGAGATCACGTCTTCTTGTTTTAGTGCCTGTGTGTGTGCGAGGCGCTCGCAGGGCCGGTTGCCTCCGTCTGGGTTCCGGGCCACCGATAATTTATCCATTTGCTAACTAGAAACCGGCGGCTAATTAAAACCCATTCCAGCTAACAGGCTGTCTGGGACGCGGCTAATGTCACCGCGTGCTAATGCGCGCGCCGCGGCTCCTGCCTCAGCACGGCCTAATCAGCCGCTGTTACTCACCTTTCTACTCCGCAGATAATGATTTGGATGTGGAGAGAGAGGGGGGGGGGGAGGAGCAGCACTCAAATCTGGAATCCGGAACCTTTCTGTTGTTCTTCGTTGTCATCGCCGTGGCGGAGGTTGGACGTTACAGAGGGGGACGTTAGGGAGATGTTACGGGGACGTTAGGGGGACGTTAGGGAGATGTTACGGGAACATGAGGGGGACGTTAGGGAGATGTTACGGGAACATGAGGGGGACGTTAGGGAGATGTTACGGGAACATGAGGGGGACGTTAGGGAGATGTTACGGGAACATGAGGGGGACGTTAGGGAGATGTTACGGGAACATGAGGGGGACGTTAGGGAGATGTTACGGGAACATGAGGGGGACGTTAGGGAGATGTTACGGGAACATGAGGGGGACGTTAGGGAGATGTTACGGGAACATGAGGGGGACGTTAGGGAGATGTTACGGGAACATTAGGGGGACGTTAGGGAGATGTTACGGGAACATGAGGGGGACGTTAGGGAGATGTTACGGGAACATGAGGGGGACGTTAGGGAGATGTTACGGGAACATGAGGGGGACGTTAGGGAGATGTTACGGGAACATGAGGGGGACATTAGGGGGACGTTAGGGAGACGCTGTTTCTGTAGCTCAGGGCGAGAGGCGTGGCTTCTGAGAGGAGTCGGTGGAAGACGCAACACTGCAGTCATGCTGCACGCGTGGCTGCATCCAGTCCTTGGTTAGCCTCGTCGCTAAAATCACATTTGTTGCTAAATGTTAAGTGTGGTGTTTGTGTTTGAGTATCAACATAACAGTATAGAGAGAGAGAGAGAGAGAGAGAGAGAGAGAGAGAGAGAGAGAGAGAGAGAGAGATTAATGGTTGCATTCTTCAGTGTGTGTGTGTGTGTATGAATGCAATGTGTGTGTGTGTGTGTGCAGCAGTGCAACGCTGCTGTAAAGCTCCGGCAATCGTATTGCCAGTCAATTAGAATGTGTTCAGGCTCCAGGTGGAAGTGTTTCCATCACAAGGTAACATAAATACAGACCTGGCAGAGAGGGGAGGGGGCGCGGCGGCGGCGGCGGCGGCGGCGGCGGCGGCGGCGGCGGCGAGGGTGGGGAGCCATATGTCGGCTGCGCTAATTCATTCGCTTCCCAAGCCCTCGCCGGTGCTTCCACGTCGCGTTCCTCGCCTCAACCTCGCCGGCGTTCGGAAGAGCTCTCGTTGATGAAGGAAGAAGACTCTCGACGTACAGGAACCTACAGGAGAGCGCGGGAGAATATATATTGTAGGATCCCTCTATTCTTATTTTTTTATCTTTTAGCTTTTAGGACATAGGACGGAAATAAATGTGTTTTTAACAGAAAGTCGTCTCCACACCAAACCGTTTCCCGCCCCTCTGTAACGGAGCTCGAGCCTCAGTCTCCACGAGGCCTGGGCATGGGGGGGGGGGGGGGGGGGGCGGGGCTTCCTTTTGTTCATCAGACCTGTCAATCAAGAATGTCATCGAGTCGTGACTTTTTGGTTGTTTTTACATCCACTCTTCATTTAGTTTCTATTTCGATCCGCGGAGAGAAGTTGCTGCCGATGTTGCCTCCCCTCGGATCCGAGCGCCGTCTCTGATCAAAGCAGGAGACGCCTCCTCCGCCCTCCTGCGCCCTGCGCCTCCGCCTTCCTCCGCCCTGCGCCTCCTCCTCCGCCCTGCGCCTCCTCCGCCCTGCGCCTCCTCCTCCGCCCTGCGCCTCCTCCTCCCTGCCCCTCCTCCGCCCTGCGCCTCCTCCTCCGCCCTGCGCCTCCTCCTCCTCCTCCGTCCACTGCGCCTCCTCCGCCCTGCGCCTCCTCCTCTCTGCCCCTCCTCTGCCCTGCGCCTCCTCCTCCGCCCTGCGCCTCCTCCTCCTCCTCCGCCCTGCGCCTCCTCCGCCCGTGCCCCTCCTCCGTCCTGCGCCTCCTCCTCCTCCTCCTCCTCCTCCTCCGCCCTGCGCCTCCTCCTCTCATGTCAGTAAACGGCGTCACGCAGACCTTTGTTCTGTTGCCTTCTTCTTGTTGTTGTTGTTGTTGTTGTCTTTGCTTTAAGTTCCCAGAAAGTCTCTCCCCTGCTTAATTGTTCTCTTGTCATGTCTTATTTATCTCTCCTCCTCCTCTCTCCCTCTCTCCCTCTCTCCCTCTCCCTCCCTCTCTTTCTGTCTATCTGTATCTCTCTCTACCTCGTCCTCTCTCTCTCTCTCTCTCTCTCTCTCTCTCTCTCTCACTCTCTCTACTGTTTCTCTCTCTCTCCATCTCTATCACTCTCTCCTTCTGTGCGTGTGTGTGTGTGGTGGTGTGTGTGTCTCTCTCTCTCTCTCTCTCTCTCTCTCTCTCTCTCTGTCTCTCTCTCTCTCATTACACGTTCTCATCAACATGACGTTCTGCCTGTCGATCGTGATGAGAGATGTTTTTCTCTCTCTCCAGACTACAGAGCTGATCTCACACCACAAAGAATAATTTAGTTCTAAGTGGATTCAAGTTGACTTTTTTTTTCCCGATGTTCAAATGCTTTCAGTGTGAAATAAATAATGGATGAATAACATGAGAGAAATGTCAGGTTTCACCCTCAAGGCTTCTATATGTATTGAAGAACACAAATATCAAACAGAAAGGAATTTAAAAAAGTTCAAAAGCTTTTTAAAAAATGTATGAATTGAATAATGACTTTGGCTGTGGAAAGGATTCAGTATTCACAATACAACAGTCAAGCAAGACACAATAATAAACAGTAAGACACAATACTATACAGCAAGACAGACAGGTACAAAAACCGAACAGTAAAGATAACGTATGTGTGTGTGTGTGTGTGTGTGTGTGTGTGTGTGAGTGTGTGTGTGTGTGTGTGTGTGGCGTGTGTGTGTGTGTGTGTGTGTGTGTGTGTGTGTGTGTGTGTGTGTGTGTGTGTGTGTGTGTGTGTTGGGGGTTTTGCATGCCGTAGGCTCTTCAGAAATATTCAGTTGTATTGATATGACAGGCAGGCAGTTGGAGACACGTTCGAATGCCTCCAAGTTATTAACACATTTATTTAAATTCATAAAAGATGTCTGTAGGTACTGTTCTAGTGTATACTACCACAGATATTTATTTCTATTCATTGTGTGAATTATGTTTATATTTATATTTGTAGAATTATATTCCAGATGTACGTATGTAGACAATGGTGTCATTGATATTTTCTTTGAGAAATAATTGAGAATTAGAAATGTGTGTGCGTGGTGTGTGTGCCTGCTTATGTGCACATGCTTGTTTCTGTGTGCGTTTAAAGGGCATAAATTCCCATAGGAGGCAGACAAACAATCGTCTTCAATCGTACACACTCCCACACACACACACACACGCACACACACACCCACACACACCCTCAAACACACACACACACACCCACACACACACACACCCTCAACACACACACACACACACACAACACAGCACCCCACACCACACACGCACACACACACACACACACACAGAGACACCACACACTCTTGCCTGTTCTAAAACACAGCCCAGCCTTGTGGAGGGTCTCTGTTCATATCAACCGGACCTCTGGACTCTCCTGCAGGGTCTGGACGGTGGTCCGGAGGTCCGGAGGTCCTGGCTGGCCCACCGTGGTGTCATCATGCAGACACCTTCTCTCTGCTGGTGTATGAATACAAGGTTGATTTATGGCGTTCATTTTTCTGTCCAGAGGGGATTCAGTCGTGGTTGTAGACGTGGTAAAAATGTGCTTCGTAGTTATGTAATATATGTCGACATTATATTATATTTTATGAATGGACTGATACTTTGAGGAATGATATTTTTTGGTTGAAAGTCAGTCAAATAGAAACACACATTAAAAACGAAGATCTTAATTTTGGAAATAACAGGAAAACGAAAACAAACAGAAAAACAAATTTACCTAAATATGATTACGAAGAGAAGAAAAGCCAATGAGGAAGTGAAACATTTCAGGCACTTGATTTTAAAGTGTATTGAAATTATTTTTTAATTAGGGGGCAATAAAAAAATGCCTGGGAAGTGGATAATTTGACATTTATATGTTGATGGGGTTGTGTTGTTAAACTGTTGTAAACATTGTCTTATAAATATAATTGATAATATCCGTTCCCCTTCGTCCTGCGAATTACATCATTATTTGACTTTGGTTTTTATTTTGTATCACTATTCAGCATTATAATAACGCTACGATTTTTACATTGACGTTTACATTTAGCGCTTTTATCCGAGGCGACTTACAATAACTGTAAAGCAATAACTGTAAAGCGCTTTGGAAAAAAGTGCTTTATATATTCAATCCATTTCCATTTACCATTTACAATAAGTACCTTTGCCGGAAGATTCATACATACAAGTACATTTGTCAAATAACATTTAATTAGTTTCATACGGTATTATGAGGAAGAATCTAAAAAATGTACATTTGTCTTCCAATAATGTGATGAATCCTTTTCAGGAGAAGACAGGGACAGTACATGTTTTATTAGCGTTCTCATTGTGGAGGTAGAGAGCGATGACGGATCTCCAGAACGTTATCGTCTCTGAGTCGCGTCTCAAGATGTCCGCCTTGCAGGCACATCCAGGTCGCCCCTCGGGGTCGACGGCGCGCTGAAAAGAAAAACGGACACAATAGGAGACGGAATCCTAAGAACCCGCCGCCGCCGCCGCCGCCGCCGCCGCCGCCGCCGCCACCACCAATGCTCCAAAGTACTCTTAGACTTTCCTGGAGAGGAGAGGGGAGGAGAGGAGAGGGGGTGACCGAGGTCCAGATAAGGGCTTGAGAAATGGCAGAGAGAGAGAGAGAGAGAGACAGAGAGAGAGAGAGAGAGAGAGAGAGAGAGAGAGAGAGAGAGAGAGAGAGAGAGAGAGAGAGAGAGAGAGAGAGAGAGTATCAGCGAGGAGGCGAAAGGCCGGAGAATTGCCAACTCAGGCTCCTGTCTCTCTCTCTCTGGTGGTCGTCTGATTGTTCACCAGGACCCCGCCAACCAGCCAGCCAGCCAGCCAGCCAGCAAGCCAGCCAGCCAGCCAGCCAGCCAGCCAGCCAGCCAGCCAGCCAGTCAGCCAGTCAGCCAGTCAGCCAGTCAGCCAGTCAGCCAGTCAGCCAGTAGCCCTGAATAGAGACGGCAATAATTACCACACCCACCGGCGTGTCCCCACAATACCTTAACGACGCGCCGTTTGTTCGGCGCAGACACGCGGCTCTCCGGAGTTAATTGGGTTTTTTTTTTTTAAAAGCACGAAAAGAAAAAGAAAAGAAAAAAAAGAAAAGGAATCCCACAGACACAGTCGTCATCATTTCTTGTCGACTCCTCCTTGTGAAACAAAGAGCCTAATTGTTTTAGTGCCGGACGCGACCGCTTCGTGTTCAGACGGATGTCCGATATTGTCCGTGTCGTAGCGCGGCGGCGCGGCGGCGGCTAACACGGCAGCGTCTGGCGCGCGGCTACACCGTAGCACCGGGGTTAGCGCAGTTAGCTTCTCCTTGTCGGCTCGGCAACACACTGACACACTTTGTTCTGTTTTATTACACATTATTGAACAATCTCCCCCTGTATTCCATATATATCAAGTCATATATATATTTACTGTATATATATATATATATATAGCAAATATAGAAATCCCATTTACATTTACATTTTACATTGATATAATAATAATAATAATACTCATCGCCCCTCAAGCTTTTATTAAAAATAAGGAAAATGGTGACAAAATGGCGGAACTTGCAGGCAGATTTCTTTCTACGTCTTCTTCATCTTCCTCTTCCTCTTGGTTTTTTCTTTCTTTCCGGAAGCACACTTGATAACCCATTAAGACGGCGTTATCCGGGGTCGTTGACCTCTGCAATAATCCTTGCTGGGCCGCACAATCGCGCCGCATCGCTAATGCGTATTCCCGCTGCGGGGCTGCGGTGGCTGCGTTGGCGGCGGCGACGGCGGCGGTGGTGATTGTGTTCGCTGACATGTGACATACGGGCGGGTTAAGAGGGTACAGCCGGGCCCACGGCGTACGGAAGTCAGCGAGCGCAAGGCGAGAGTTAATAGAAAGAAGAGAGAGAGAGTTTAGTCCCCCTCCCCCCGCCCCCCCCATCCCTCCCCCCCAACCC
>PIJE02002469.1:43727-48727 GCA_002895965.2 Coryphaenoides rupestris | reverse complement strand
CAAGCAGCAGCAGCAGCAGCACTAGCAGCAGCAGCAGCAGCAGCACTAGCAGCAGCAGCACTAGCAGCAGCACTAGCAGCAGCAGCAGCACTAGCAGCAGCACTAGCAGCAGCAGCACTAGCAGCAGCAGCAGCAGCAGCAGCAGCCAGCAGCAGCAGCAGCAGCAGCAGCGGTCGCTCCCGGCGTCTCCTCTCTAAATATGTTTGGTAAATATCTGCTGCTCTGAGGACGGGAGCTTCATCGGCTGTTCAGGAGAGCGCCGTGGAGACCCCATCAATATTAGATGAGTCAGGGGACGACAACGCGGCCGCCCGGAGGACACCGGAGGGTACTGCGTTGGGAAAAAAAAAAGGGAAAACTACGGAAGGGGGAGGAAATGAAATGAAAAGATCTTGTGGAAGGGAAGGGCGGGCGGAGGGGGGACCCTGTCGGCCATCTTTAGTTTAGAAACTAAACTAAACTAAATGGTTTCAGTCGTAGCCGTTTTGTCTGTTGCCAATTAACGCGATCAATTAATCAATTCGATGATGACGTGCCTGAAATAATAAAATCGAAGTCAGTGAAAAATGTCCGCAGTAGCTCAGGAGGTATAAGAGCGGTTGTCTGGCAACAGGACGATCCCCGGGCTCATCCCCCTCCTCCTAGCTAAGTGTGGAGGTGTCCCTGAGCAAGACACCACCTAACCCTACCTGCTCCTGACGTGTTGGTTGTTACCTTGCATGGTTGACACCGTCGGTGTATGAATGGGTGAATGTGAGGCAATACTGTAAAGAGCTTTGGATAAAAGCGATATATAAATGCAATCCATTTATCATTTATAAATAAGATTCAAGATTCAAGAAGTTTTGGGAAATAAACGCGAGGCGAATGAGCCGATGATGATGGTGAGGATGAAGATAGTGATGAGGAAGATAGTGATGAGGATGATGAGGATGGGGTAAATTCTCAGCGGCGCTTGGGAACAGAATAAGCGGTAAAACGGATGGCTTCATGGAGAGTGACATTTCGTGCAGACGCGGCGTTCAGGGGTCCGCGTGTAAATAATTAATCTTTGCTCTTCATGTCGTCTTGTCAGTACAGACGAGGGCCTTGTATCCTGGCAACGCGCCACCCCCCCCCCCCCTGCAGGGAGAGACGACCCTCGGGGGGGGGGGGGGGGGGGAGGCTATCTCAAACCCGCCTCTGGCAGCATCACGAATATACACGCATAAACACACACACGCACACGCATGCATACTTAAACACACACACACACACATTCATACAGTCCCATGCATGCATATATACATATACACACACATGCATACAGATGCACAGGCATACACACACACACACACAATCACACACACACACACATACACAAACACACAAACACACACACACGTATACATACAGTGCACACACGGATGCATGCATAAACACACAAACACACACACATGCATACCGATGCACAGGCATACACACGCACACAATCACACACACACACACACACACACACAACACACATATACACACATGCATACACAAATGCACACACACACAAACACACACACACACACACACACACACACGTATACATACAGTATACACACGGATGCATACATAAACACACAAACACGCACACACATGCGTACACACACACACACACACACACACACACATGCTTATACACACAAACACACACACATAGACACACACACACACACACACAGACACACGCATGCAGTTAAGTAAGTAAGTAAGTACACGTTTATTTATATAGCACCTGATATATAGCATCAGGTGTATGAATGAACACATACAGATCATCACAAAAATATATCATTGAGAACTTGTGAACGTACGCTTCTGCTGTCTCACTGTACACACGCATGAACCTAACATACATGAACCTAACATACATGAACCTAACATACATGAACCTAACATACATGAACCTAACATACATGTGTACTACAGAGGTGGAGACATTTAACAATAAGGAGCCCATATTTGCAGACATAACAAACGTACATTGTCGCCTGAGTTCATTTTTAACTCCTTTTACCCACACACACCTGTTTGTATACACTCGTGCATGTGACACACACACTGCCACACACACCACACACACACACACACCACACACACACACACACACACACACACACAAACAAACACACGCACACCACACACATGCACAACTAACTCACCAAGGGTCCAAGAACATATGCCTGAATCATGCATGGGTGCAACAGGGTATGAACACACACAACACACACACACACACACACATCACCACACACGCACACACAGAATCACAGCAGAGCGTAAGGTGTCGTTGTGGTGAACATAATGGAATTAAATCATTGAATAATGGATTTAATTTGTGAGCGTCCTGTGCAGGCCCAAGGCTCCGACTGTGATCCAATAAAATATGTCTTCCAACTCTTGATGGACAGAAGGGGACGTCCCACATGGGCTCAACGGTCCCCTTAAATCTAACAAGCCGCTCAGAAACACTTTCATATTCTTTCATATTTTTTTCATTTTTATTCTGCCTTTTCTATATTTTATATTTCTCATTCCTGCTGTTTAAAATAAAATGTAAATATTGTAAATATTCTCAAAATTGTATGTGTGTGTGTGTGTGTGCGTGTGTGGTGTGTGTGTGTGTGTGTGTCTGTAGGGGGGCCGGTTTTTGTCATGGAGGTGTGAGGAGGAGGGCTCCCCGCTGTGACTCAGACACAACGTATTCCTATTGCCGCCGCACATTTAATTATACTTTGTATTTTTTATGACATTTTTTAATTTTTGTCGCCTTCAACGTGAGTAATCACCGCCCGGCCCGGAGATTCCTCCACGGCTGCCGTAATGAGGCGGGAGATCGGGAGTATTAGCGTGCGTCTCTGCTAAGAGCACGCGAGTCCCATTTGTTATCCCATCTCGCCACGAGAGCAATTTGACAGAACGCCGTCGTGATGGAGTCACGGGCGGATGAGGCCGTCGTTCGCTGCTTCATGTTACATATCTCCGTTCCCGGCTCCTGTTGATCTTGCGTCTCCTAGAATTAGAATTAGAATTAGAATTAGAATTAGAAGACCGAAAACGCCCCACGTCTTTGGCATCCTCGGAATTCACGCACACGCCCACCCCTACGTCCGGACACGGGGATTAATGTGGGAAGAAAAATGCACACACACACACACACACACACACACACACACACACACACACACACACACAGGGCGCACACACACACGCACACTCACACACACACACTCACTCAAGCCCACCTGGGTAGAGGACAGCAACTCTGAAGCAGTTGTTTGTGCAGAACGATTACTGTGAGAGATATCTGACTACTGGAATAACCCTCTCTCTCTCTCTCTCTCTCTCTCTCTCTCTCTCTCTCTCTCTCTCTCTCTCTCTCTCTCTCTCCTCTCTCTCTCTCTCTCTCTCTCTCTCTCTCTCTCTCTCTCTCTCTCTCTCTCTCTCTCTGCTCTCTCTCTCTCTCTCTCTCTCTCTCTCTCTCTCTCTCTCTCTCTCTCTCTCTCTGACCTCTCTCTCTGTCTCTCACTGTCTCTCTCTCTCTCGTCTCCTCTCTCCCTCCTCTGGTTGTCTCTCCCCTCTCCTCTCTGGTGGCGGTGGTGGTGGTGGGGGGGGGTCAGCCTCATTATTATTCTAATGGACTCTCAGTCAGATGCAAATAGCTGTAATGGCAAAGCAGGCACCCGGGTGTGGAGGGGGAGAGAGGGAGGGGAGGGGAGGGGGGAAGAGAGGGGGAGAGGAGAGAGTGGGGAGAGACAGATCAAAATGAGGGGAGGAGGAGAGGGGAATGGAAAGTCCACTAAGATGCATGTTTGTGTGTGGGAGTGCGGTGTGTGGTGTGTGTGTGCGTTGCTGTGTGTGTGCAAGTGTGTGTGTGCGTGTGTGTGTGTGCATGCGTGCGTGTGTGTGTGCGTGTGTGTGTCCAACTACTTATGTGTGGTTTTTTTTGAGAGTCTTATTTCCCCGGACAGTTTGAACGTCCCTCGCTGTCGCCCATAGCAACGTAAACAGTTTGAGAATATACATATTCACTCATTTGAATATAATGTAATTGTATAAAAAAATGTCATTTGCAAAGCATCATTTCTTTTGTACTCTTCCTCTATTTATTTCCATTACCTCATGAAAAAAATGCTGCAACACAGACTGGGAATATAATTTTGAATGTTTTTGGTGCTGTTGGCAAAAAATATTTCTATTCATTTTCACAATGACTCCAAAGATAATAATAATAATATTAAAATAATAAAGATATTGTGTTGTGGGAAAACCGCCCAAAAATCACAGCTCTATAAAAACACATGTCTCATAACCTGTACTGTATATCGTACGTACAACAAACACACACACTTGCATCTGCAGTTTTTTTTTAATCCAAGCGTGGAAGAGAGGTTCTATGCGTGTAATCATCTCTGCCCTGAGGAGACTCATTCATGGCCGCTCTCTGTTTGAGACGCTGCGACGCGCGGCCGACCCGCTCGGCGGAGAACGATGACCTTGCGGAGGCAATTAAGGCCGAGCAAGACAATGTCACCGCACACCGAGGGGAGGCTACCCAGGGACAAAGACGAGATGGACGCCGAGATTGCGGGGGCCCCTCTATCGGCTCTCCACTCTAATTCCACCCCCCTCCACCCCCTCCTCACCCCTCCTCACCCCCCCCCCCCCCCCCCCCGCCACCTAATCTCGGAGACAGGAACTTGTTATCCTGTTTTTTTGGCCCCGGCCCCTGGTCCCTCTGCCGGGGTTCAAAAAGTGACTCTGGCTCCGGAATGAGACGATCACTCCTCAGGAATCCCATTCCCAAGGAAGGCACCGGGGGGTCAGTCGATATTTGTAACGGACCGCTGGAGATACAGAGTCCGGTCTCTCTGCAGGCCGCCCGCTGGTCCCTCACAGAACCAGCAGGCCGCCTGCTAGTCCCTCACAGAACCAGCAGGCCGCCTGCTGGTCCCTCACAGAACCAGCAG
>PIJE02002469.1:33529-36618 GCA_002895965.2 Coryphaenoides rupestris | reverse complement strand
GTGTTGGGGTCGGCCCCGCCGGCAAGGTCGCTATCCTCTTGATCCCCCGTTCCACCGCCTTCAACCCGAGGGGGGGGGGCGGGGTGGAGAAACGAGGTTAGCTGCTATCACCTATAGTAGCCCTGCTAGCTGCTATCACCTGTAGCAGCCCTGCTAGCTGCTATCACCTGTAGCAGCCCTGCTAGCTGCTATCACCTGTAGTAGCCCTGCTAGCTGCTATCACCTGTAGTAGCCCTGCTAGCTGCTATCACCTGTAGCAGCCCTGCTAGCTGCTATCACCTGTAGTAGCCCTGCTAGCTGCTATCACCTATAGTAGCCCTGCTAGCTGCTATCACCTGTAGTAGCCCTGCTAGCTGCTATCACCTGTAGTAGCCCTGCTAGCTGCTATCACCTATAGTAGCCCTGCTAGCTGCTATCACCTGTAGTAGCCCTGCTAGCTGCTATCACCTGTAGTAGCCCTGCTAGCTGCTATCACCTGTAGTAGCCCTGCTAGCTGCTATCACCTATAGTAGCCCTGCTAGCTGCTATCACCTGTAGCAGCCCTGCTAGCTGCTATCACCTGTAGCAGCCCTGCTAGCTGCTACAGATGTATAAACCCGGACGTACCTCCAACACATAGCTGAGGACGTGTCTGCACCTCTCCTCCTTATCCAGGGACACCGGGAACGCATAACTGGGCTGTGATCGAAACAAAATGACAACAACTCAAAAAGACTCAATGGACTGACCCCACAGTATCTGTCCGACCTCCTGCACCTGTACGTACCACCACGGTCTCTGAGGTCGGCGGACCACTCTCTCCTCACTGTCCCCAAGGCTAGACTGAAACAGAGGGGGGACGGGGCTTTCGCCGTCGTGGCCCCCAAACTCTGGAACGAGTTGCCTTTGCACATCAGGCTTGCCCCCACACTGCCCATTTTCAAGTCCCACCTCAAAACGCATCTATTTTCCCTGGCATTTTAGTACCACGTATTTTAGTTGTATGACTTCTCTTCAATTATTTATTTATTTATTATTTATTGTTTTATTTTGTTCTTGATTTGTTTTGTTACTGTTTTCATTGTGTTTTTCAACTTGTTTTGACTCAATGTAAAGCACTTTGGGTCAACTTTGTTGTTTTTAAATGTGCTCTATAAATAAAGACAACAACAACAACAACAACAACAACAACAACAGTTATGCACAGAAAACAATACACAGGAAGTTGTCGACAGGAAGTAACACACAGGAAGTAACACACAGGAAGATGCAATACACAGGAGATCACCAAACCAGAAATGTTTTCCTTTATATTATTATACTATTATCATTGAGCATCTTTATTAATATTGTAGAGGGAAAGGAAGTAATATTATACTAATATCAGAGCAGAGCATTGAGCATCAGTATTAATATTGTAGTGACCTATACTAATACTAATATTATACTATTATTGTTTATCATCCTTATTAGTATTGCAGTGGCATAGGCGTTTAAAATGAAGTAGATTGAAACTATCAACGTATATTTTAAGTTATCATTGCTGAAGCGAGACCCACCCGTATCTGGTGGGTGGACTTGTACTTGGTTTGAAATGTTCAAGTCCTCATCTGGGAGGCTGAGAGGCTGGGAGAGTGGAGGAGCTGGGAGAGCCTGGGAGGCTGGGAGGCTGGGAGGCTGGGAAGGCTGGGAGAGGCTGGGAGAGGCTGGGAGGCTGGGAGGCTGAGAGGCTGGGAAGCTGGGAGTTTGGGAGGCTGGGCATCTGGGAGGCTGGGAGGTTGGGAGTCTGGGAGTATAGGAGGCTGGGAGTCTGGGAGACCGGGAGGCTGAGAGGCTGGGAGGCTGGGAGAGGCTGGAAGAGGCTTGGAGAGGCCAGGACTCTGGAAGGCCGGGAGGCCGGGAGAGCAGAGCGGTGCGGACAGTGAGTGATGCTGCTGTCACCGGGGGGCCGTTCAGACATGAGGGATCACGCCTGCATCTGCAGCCATGTTGACCTAACAACACACACACACAGGCAGCCAGGCAGAAATACACACAACACACACACACACACACACACACACACACACACACACACACACACCACACACACCACACACACACACAACACACACACACACACACACACACACACACTGACACACACAAACCAGAAGGTGTTGTCTGGGCCGGGCGCTGGTCCATCTGTTGTCCAGTCAGGAGGGGGCAGGACCTCTGAGGACCACCTCCTGGTCACCGGCCGTGTCCGACAGCAGGGGTCCGGGGAGGTGGAGGGGGAGAGAGAGGACCGCCCGGGTGCTGAGACCTGAATCCCGAAACCCAGGCCTCGGCACTGACCTCCCCCCCCCCCCCCCCACCACCCCCACCACCAGGTTGACTTTGTCTCTGGTTCTGACCCAGTTAGCTGCTCGGCAGAACAGAACAGGTGTTCAGCGGGTCCCGGCCAACGCTAACGGAACACATTGCGCATGCAGGTGCGTATGCAGGTGTGTGTGTGTGTGTGTGTGTGTGTGTGTGTGTGTGTGTGTGTGTGTGGAGGGCGGGGGGGGGGGGGGGGGGGGTAAAAGCCACGATTCTGGAGTTCCACCAATCAAAGCCACGGATGACCTGCGCATCCATTAGGAAGTAATAGACGTGGAGCTACGGGGTCAAACATAAAACATTTGAAAACATACGACCCCGTTTTATGATGACCTTGCAAACGCTGGCTGGTGGCTGGTGGCTGCTCTGCGATTTCCATGCCTTGTTAAACACCGCTATCCTGCCTGTGCACACACACACACGCACACACACACACACACACACACACACACACACACACACACACACAGTCACAGACACACACACACGGATGTGCGTGACAGCTGTCGAATGCACACCTAGCTATCCTAATCCGACTGTGTGTCAAGTGCTCCGTGCGAGTGCAAGTGAAGGGCGGAGTCCATGGGAATTAGACTGGGTGGTGGTGGTGGTGGTGGTGGTGCTGGTGGTGGGGGTTAAGAAGGGGGTGTAATTGATCCTTCAAAGGTCCCCCTCACCCTACTGGGGTCCCCCTCACCCCCCCCCCCCCCCCCCCCCCAACCCCACACACACACAAGACGTCGCTCTGT
>PIJE02002469.1:0-2500 GCA_002895965.2 Coryphaenoides rupestris | reverse complement strand
TGTGGCTCGGGCGTGGCGCTTGTGGCGTCTGGGTGTGGCCCTTGTGGGGTCCGGGTGTGGCCCTTGTGCGGTCCGGGTGTGGTCCTTGTGGGGTCCGGGTGTGGCCGGGGGTCCGCTGTGTGGGGTCCGGGTGTGGCCCGTGTGGGGTCCGGGTGTGGCCCTTGTGGGGTCCGGGTGTGGCCTTGTGGGGTCCTTGTGGGGTCCTGGTGTGACCCGGGTGTGGCCCTTGAGGGGTCCTGCTACCCTGCTACCATGTCCAGACCTCAACCTCTGTTTCCTTTCCAGCATTTCTCCATTGTTTTATCATTTATCATTATCATTGTCATTATCATTATTATTCTGCTTTATTCATTAATTTCCTTCTTGTCTCACACGCCTCCTCCTCACATGTTTTCTCTCTTCTGCTTTTTTCTCTCCTCTCTCCGTTTCTGCCATTTTGTTTTTTTAACTCTCTTTTCATTGTCTGAGGCTCTGTCTCAGTCAGCAGTCTGCAGAGCTAATGACCACACACACACACACACACACACACACACACACACACACACACACACACACACACACACACACACACACACACACACACACACACACACACACACGCGCACACACACACACACACACACACACACACACACACACACACACACACACACACACACACACAACACACACACACACACAAACACACACACACACATGTTAAAAAACAGAAAGCAAATTGATTCTGTATTTCATAAAAATTGACTTTCTTCATAATTAGGATACGGATGAGGATGAATAAAGCAGCAGAATAATAATAATAATAATAATAATAATAATAATAATAATAATAAATAATAGCAAAGGAAACACAGTTTGAGGTCTGGATTTCACAGGGGAGTCCTGGGCTTGTGAAGTCCAGGACCCCACCAGGACCCCACCAGGACCCCACCAG
Organism: Coryphaenoides rupestris; assembly: GCA_002895965.2. Classification (NCBI taxonomy): domain Eukaryota; kingdom Metazoa; phylum Chordata; class Actinopteri; order Gadiformes; family Macrouridae; genus Coryphaenoides; species Coryphaenoides rupestris. The sequence continues at coordinate 1,566 of PIJE02002469.1, read as the reverse complement.
GGACCCACCAGGGACCCACCCGGGACCCACCAAGGAGGATCTCTGGAGGATTACACAATGCCATTACAGAGAAGCCCATTTTTTGTCATTATTTGTGAAGGGAGCACACACACACACACACACACACGCGCACACACACACACACAACAACACACAACACACAACAACCACACAACACACACACACACACACACACACACACACCACACACACACACACACACACACAACACACACACACACACACACACACACACACACACACACACACACACACACATGAACACACACACACACAAAACCCACAAGCATGCACACTTCTGGACAGACACACACACACACACACACACACACACACACACACAATGATCCAATAAATATAATATGCTGCCGTTTAAGCCACGCCCACAGACTTTTATTGGACTGTTCTGAATAATTCCGGAGGGCTTATGAGACCTTCCATCACGTTATTAAAAACATTAGCATGCTGCTTTGATAATCACCCCGGTTCACTTTGTTTATCCATTTATAGGTCAGCCTCAACTAACGGCTGACGATGGGTTTATGGGGACTGCTGAGAGAGAGACAGAGAGAGAGAGAGAGAGACAGAGAGAGAGAGAGAGAGGGAGAGAGAGAGAGAGAGAGAGGCAGAGGGAGAGAGAGAGAGAGAGAGGCAGAGGGAGAGAGAATAGTTTTTCACTCTTAGTCACGTGGTTCTGCTGGGTCTATGATATTGACTAATATTATATATCCTGGTGACTATGCTGCCACTCCCTGTGTGTTCTGTGTGTTCTGTGTGTTCTGCTGTGTTCTCTGTGTTCTTCTGTGTGTTCTATGTGTGTTCCGTGTGTTCTTCCATGTGTTCCTTGTGTTCCGTGTGTTCCGTGAGTTCCGTGCGTTCCGTGTGTTCCGTGTGTTCCGCGTGTTCTGTGTGTTCCGTGTGTTCTTCCGTGTGTTCCGTGTGTTCTGTGTGTTCCGTGTATTCTCTGTGTTCTGCTGTGTTCCGTGTGTTCTTCCGTGTGTTCTTCCGTGTGTTCCGTGTGTTCTTCCGTGTGTTCCGTGTGTTCCGTGTGTTCTTCCATGTGTTCCGTGCGTTCCGTGTTTTCCGTGTGTTCCGTGCGTTCCGTGTGTTCTTCCGTGTGTTCTGTGTGTTCTTCTGTGTGTTCCGTGTGTTCCGTGTGTTCCGTGTGTTCTGCTGTGTTCTGTGTGTTCCGTGTGTTCTGCTGTGTTCCGTGTGTTCCGTGTTCTTCCGTGCGTTCCGTGTGTTCCGTGTGTTCCGTGTGTTCTTCCATGTGTTCCGTGTGTTCCGTATGTTCCGTGTGTTCTGTGTTCTTCCGTGTGTTCTTCCGTGTGTTCCGTGTGTTCCGCGCAGCGACAGCATCGGTCAGGTGTGCTTCTCGTGTGACAGGCGGCCGGGAGTAAAGAATACAAGGTGAAAGAAGGAACACACCTTACTGCACCTTCCACAGAGGGAACGCCACTCAGACGGAGGCTTGGTTACTGTCAGTAATCAAGTGAGATATTAACTCTCTCTTCAGAGTATCGCCAGGTTCTGTGTTGCTGTTCA
>PIJE02002468.1:57841-67973 GCA_002895965.2 Coryphaenoides rupestris | reverse complement strand
CTCACTTGACTAATTTGAGATTGAAATTCCCTAACAAAGTTCATTACTGTATGGAAATGCTGCGATCTGCTGGCTGTGCAGATATGCTGATCATCACCGGCGTGATCCTGCGATGAGCAGACAGCATCTCTTCAGTCGCTGCTGTTTATTTTAATGAACCCAACCCCGCCACACCACCACCCAACCACCCCCACCACCACCCACACCACCACCCACACCACCACCCCCAGACAGATAATGTGATTACACACTCCCTCCTCTGTAGTTGGGGTTGTGACTGCAAGTGTGTGTGTGTGTGTGTGTGTGTGTGTCAGGGTGCGTGTGTTGTGTGTGTTGTGTGTGCGTGTCAGGGTGTGTGTGTGTGTGTGTGTGTGTGTGTTTGCCCGAGTTGCGGGGCCCTCCCAGTCACTCGCGGCGCGGTGTTTGTGAGGACCCGTCACGGTGTCCGGGGGTCCGCCTAATGAGAAATTAATTACCGCGGCCGTGTGTCCATCTCTCATGACACAGAAGTCAATTGATCATGTTTAGCCAAATGAAAGCAGCCCTGCTGAGATAGAACCCGTCCCTGTTTGTAATCATACTTTGATGAAGTGGATTAAATCTGCCATTCTAGGCTATTTTAAACACTATTCCTTAGATATCCACTTGCCATTTTCTGTTCCCCAGTGGACCAATTAATTGATTATAGGGTCGCGTTGTCACCATTTAACTTGAATGGGGAAAAAATGAAAAGAGAAAAGACAAGGCCGGAATGACGATGTAGAATTAATAAAAGAAAATGTAAATGAACAAGAATGCACACATGGACGTGTTGTGAATTACTATTCATTTATTGTCACAGAGACGCAGCGATCTGGTCATATGTTGGGTCCTGGTCTGCATTCGCATGTTTGGACACCAGGCCGCTGCTGGAGATTTATAGTCTTTTTATGATTTATAACACACGCAACACACACACACACACACCACACACACAACACCGACACGCACACCACACCACATCACACCACAGTACACAACACACACAACACACAACAGGAGTCTTTGTTCACCTCACTTTTGTTCACTGTGTTTCTCACCCAACCACTGAGCTCAGTCATCTCACTCCCAGTAGGCTCTTCGCGTCTCCCCAGGTAGGCTCTGGTCTCCCGAAGGAGGCCTAGGTAGAGTCTCCCATGGCCCGCAGGAATGGTCGTCTCAGGTACTCTGGTCTCCCCAGGTAGCTCCTCTGCAGGTTAGGACTCTGGTCTCTCCCAGGAGGACTGAGGGGACTCTGGTCTCCCCAGGTAGGCTCTGGTTCCCCCAGGTAAGGCTCTTGCAGACGCCTCAGGTTAGGCTCTGGTGTCCTCCAAGGTTAGGCTCTGGTACCCCCCAGGTAGGGGTATATATATACATATGCACACAAAATAATAACACAACAGTCGATGTGGAGTACTAGTGTGTGGTGTGTGGTGTGTTGGCGGTGTGTGTGGTGTGTGTTTCTGTGGTTCCGTGTGTCTCTGTGTCCCGTGTGTAAATTACTGTGTCCGTGGACAGTGTGTCAGCTGTGTATCACTGTGTATAGTGTGTGATTGGATCTATGTGTGTTATCAGGTGATCTACTGTGTGTATTCTGGTGATCACTGTGTGTTATCAGGTGTGCTGCTGTGTAATCTATTGCGTCCTGTGTGTATCTACTGGTGGTATCTAGTGTGTGTATACTTGGCTGTGTATCTAGTGTGTGTATGCTAGTGTGTGGTAATCTAGTGTGTGTTATACTACCTGTGCTGTACTAGTGTGCCGTTGTGTCCAGTGTGTGTTCTAGTGTATTTCCTAGTTACATGTTCATCCTCCCCTGGCATGCCTCTCTTTTGCCTCTCTCTCTCTCTTCTCTCTCTCTCCTCTCCTCTCTCTCTCTCCTTTCTACTTCATGCTCTCTCTCTCTCTCTCTCTCTCGTCCTCTTCACTTCACCCTCACACAGCACACACAACACGCACACACGACACACACACACACACACACACACATCACACACACACACACACACTCTCGGAGAAGTAACAGAGCTGTGCCCAGGAGATATATCCAGGGTCCGCTGAATGCAGGGGAGAAGAAGCACAGCAGCCCCAGCAGCAGCAGCGCGAGCAAGCAGCAGCAGCAGCAGCAGCAGCAGCAGCCGCAGCGCAAGGGCACCGAAGCAGTCGACCACTCCCATTAAGCAGTGTTGGCTCTTCTCATTACAAGCTGTGTCCGTGACCAAAGGACAAAGCAGCTGGGGAGAGAGGGGGGGGGGGGGGGGGGGGTGGGAGAGAGGGGGGAGAGCGAGGCACTACATGGAGGAGGAGGGGGGAGGAGAGGGGAGGAGAGTGAGCTAATAGCAGCCTGTGGGTTGGTCTGAAGGCGTGTGTTGTAAAGAGCGGGGTGTCACGGTATATCTCTATTATAATGACGTTATTTAACATATACAAGACTTAATTAAGGGACCTCTACAATCATTTAATGAGTTCATATTCTGTTAATAACTCGACGGAGAGTCCTCATAAATTGACCGCATTTTAAGTCTCTCGTCCGAATGATCCCCACTAAATAAATAAATATTATATCAACACACAACACAGAAAGAATATCGCTTATCAGGTTATTAACCCAACCCAGAGAATCCACAAGAGAACATGGATGCATAATGTGTGTGTGTGTTCAGGTGTGTGTGTGTATGTGTGTGTTCAAATGTTTGTGTGTTCAGTGTGTGTCTATGAGTGTGTGTGTGTGTGTGTGTGTGTGTGTGTGTGTGTGTGTGTGTGTGTGTGTGTGTGTGTGTGTGTGTCTATGTGTGTGTGTGTGTGTGTGTGTGTGTGTGTGTGTGTGTGTGTGTGTGTGTGTGTGTGTGTGTGTGTGTGTGCGCGTGTGCGTGTGTGTCTGCAGGCCGTCTGCTTGCCCACAGGGAATTTTGACAAAAAGTGAAACTAACAGTTTTCCTTCTCAGCCCGGGGCCCGGGGTCCGGGGCCTTCTCCCTGGGAGGGGCCCATTGTCCGACGCTCTCCCCCCGACAATACTGCCATATGGGGCCCAGAAGGCCCCGCCGGTGGCGAAAGGCACAACATCCATCCACATATGCGCGGCCGTGGTCATCGGGGGCCTGGGAGCCGCTTAGCATGACAACAGATGAAACACACAAGTGACTTCTCTAAAGCCTTTGTGGGGCCCGCTGCCCTAAGCCCGCTCCTCGTGGGCTGGGATCAGCAGAGGCCGTCCATGACAAAGAGAAGCCCACTTACACGCTCACCAAATCCCATCCAATGGGAAAAAAAACACTTTCCATTTCCTCCTCTCCTGGAAATGAGCTTAGGGCCGGGACAAATGAATATCTAAATGGCTTTTAACACTTTTAACACTTTTAACAGTTTTGTTTGGTGGGGGAGAGGGGATTTTGGCCCAATAACCTGTGGTACTGGTTAAAGTGTCGGCTCTCTGTGTGTGTTTAGTGTCAGTCATGTGTCAACAGAACTAAAATGTTGTTATTGTATTTTAGGGGAGGAGTTGTCCTCAATGGCCAAATACTACATATACACATGAAGGTTATACATATTAATAATATTTAATAACAATAATATATACAAAAAATATATGATAAGTAATTGAAAATATTTATATCATTTTCTTTTACAGAATATAAGACACATTTCTTTTTCGTAAAACAAAAAGCCATATTTAACTTATTTTCCATTATTGCTCTTAAATATTGTATTCATTCATTTACATTTTGTTTCTCAGTACACTTCTGCCAAAGTCAAATGTGTAACTTTATGAATCCTACGTCACGGTTCCATCGGCTTGAGTTTCAAAGAGGGATACACACATTTCACATCTTTCTACATTTAAACTCAGTGAAACGGCGGAGATGGCACATCAAATGAACACTTAGTCCGACACCGGGGCGGATATATAAAAATGTAAAGGATGTGCAGCTTGTTAAAAAATTAAATGAGCAACTTTGTGGTTGACAAACTCCTCCAGGACAGGTGTCAACGTTCGCCTCGCCGGAAAATCTTTCATTTTATCATTGAAAGCAATGAGCCAAGTGGCCATTTTGTTCAGGGGTGTGAGTGGAGCTGTACTTGAGAGCTGCTCAGGCAGTCAGCCGGCTACTTAAGAGCAGTGATATTGTGATAATGACTCGCTGATGGGATGGCGGCAATGGAGCCGAACATCTTGCATTCCTCTAATGCCGCCTGATCATTACTTTAGCGGAATAACGCATTACCCCTGCAAACACCCTCAGCGCCGTCCCCGGAGCCCCTCGCGCCCGCCTGCTCCCCGGCGGAGGGAACGCAGCACCCGTCCACAGAGGACATCTTGTAGACCAAACTCCTCTGTCCAAGGAAATCCAATTTAAAACGTGTTTCCTATTTTAGATTTTGTCCTATTGGCTATTTATTCATCAACATTTAAATATATATATCAAGATAGAACACATTCACCAATTATCCATGCCATTACTCATGACTCAAAATATCATAAATGTGTACGGCCGGCGTGTGTGTTGTAGGTCGGCTAAAAACGTCAAATTGCATCCGAAAATTAACATGTTTTTGGATAGCCAGCTAGTTGCCAGGCGCGTGTCCAGTCTCACAGCCTGATTCTCAGACAGCCAGGGGTCTGTCCTGAACTTCCTGGCTTGGAGAAGGTCCTGCTAAATCAAGGCCTGCAGTAAGAGTAAGAGAGAGACACACCGACTATGAACCAGGCTAATGTTCTCTGTGTTTAAGACACTTCTGACCCCCGGACGGATGAAATATCTCGCAGAGCTTTTCAATGTCCAGGGTCCAGTGAGGCCCCGCGGTTACGTTAGCGTATAAAACAGCGTGTCACAGCACCGCCCGACATGGTGGAATGAGATGAGATGGAACTCGTTTCTATGCGAGGGGGGGCGGGGGGGCGGGGGGGGGGGGGCGGGGGGGGGGGATTACAGGCCTATTGGACACCTCACAGCCCAACGCAGCCTCCTCTGCCCTCACCACCGCCACCACCACCACCACCCACCACCCGCACCACCGCCTCCACCTCCACCTCCGCCGAGCACAGGAGCAGTCAGGCGTGAACGGTGACATGAAGAGGGGATGACCCCCACCGCCAAATTCACAACCATCTTTGGTTCCAGGAGGACATAAAGAAGACGTGCCATTGTCTTCAAAGACCGCGCCGGGACACCGCTTAAGTCACGGCGCGTATCACCGACCGTGGTTAAAACTACAAGCATGTTTAAAAATATCCCTTTTGCAACGTATTTTTTAAACAGTGTTTGAACAAACAAAGATTAATAAACCGGAAAGTTCCTAAACAAACAACTTCAGCAAGTAGAACGCGATTATCTCAAGAACAATGGATCCTGAGCTGCATTATCGGCCGACTTTGTCCCCTTCGATTGGACCCTCATTCACACAAACATTCCTCTCCACAAAAGACAACACAGTCCATTCCAACACTGAGGGGACTCTGCGGCGGGTTTGTGGGGCCCCTAGAGCCTCTGTGAGGCCCTTGACACCGTGATCCTTTAGCACACGTCTGAGTGCCTCCGACACATCGGGGTGACATCTTGTGAAAGGGGGAGACCTCCACCTTCGGCTCCCCGAACAGAACAACACGTGTCGGTAAGCCCCCACCCTCCAACCCCCATCCACCACCACCACCACCACCACCACCACCACCACCACCCATCCCCCTCTGGTCTTGTCTAGGAGGAGGTGAGGAAGGTTAGCGCGGGGGCCTTTGCGGGGTCTTCCGGAGGAGACCACCATAAACGGCGGCTAATTCCCCAGCCGTCTGCCGGGTGGCCCGTGTTGTGAGGACACCTGTTCATTAAGGAGGACGACTTCACCCCGCAGCGGATTCTTCACAAAGTGGAGGCGAGGGAAGAAAACGTTTGGCCTCCGCCGCCGTTCTGTGGAGTGTGGGATTAGCGGGGATTTATCTCTCCATGAATGAATGAATGAATGAATGAATGAATACACGACATTCCGTCCAGCTTGACTGACACCCGGTGCCCTGAGTCACGTCAAATTGAACGGGGGCCGTTTTTGACAGCGTTTAAACGGCGAAGGATGATGGGCACTAAAGCCCAGTTTATACGCTGAGGGTCCGCATGACATAAATATCGTCCCACGCCTGCCTGTCCACCGCTGTGCACAGACAACGCACTTCTTACCACTCCTACTTCCACTCGATCTCAAACTCTCTAGCTGTCCGCCGACTGACACGCCGCGCGCCGTACGAACGCCGAGAGCCTTAGGCCGGACACGCCGGGCACCCTTCGGTGGATCGCAGACTCACCGCCCCCCGACATCGACCGGTATCCGCTTTCCAAACTTCTCCGAGGACAGGCATCGGCGGGCCCCAACCGGGAGGCATTAGCGGCGGGAGGGGGGGCGTCGGGAGACACAGCCGATAGGGTCCGTGTTGCGGGCTGTCGATGGCGTGGCCCTAAGAGCAGACCTGCCGTTAGCGGATCACCGGTGACTAATGGGGCCGCCCCACGCGCCTCACCGACGTGTCGATACTCATTTGGACGACAGCAGATCCTCTCTCTCTCCGTCGGGTTTTATGTTCTCCTCGCTCTCTCTCTCTCTCTCTCTCTCTCTCTCTCTCTCTCGTCACCGTGTATCAGAGTACATTAAAAGTTAGCTTCTAAGTTCCAAGATCTATTTATTAATTATCCGATTGCATTCACGTGAGGCCCCACTTATCTACGTACAGTCAAGGAACGGCTTGGTGATTAATTCAACTCCAAGATTAATCACAAAGTATTTCGACGTCACAATCGCAGTGATGGTGGTTATCAACATGCCTCGGAGGTCCTGCTGCCCTGCGCCTTCTCCTCCTCCTCCCAGACACATCCATCTCACCTGTATCTCCCGCTCGGAAGATTTAGATGAAAAAATAATAATAATGATAAGAATATAAACGGGCGATCGGTGAGCGCGGCATATTTCACCGCTTTGTTTTTGTATCCGTGGAGTTTATGACTCCGTTTAGCGGCTGCAGCTCCGCTCACAACGCCGGCGCCAATTAGGACGCTGATAGATTGAGGAGTTTTTCCCTCCTTCTTATTTTTCGAAGATGAATTTGGGAGGTAAAAAAAAAGGTTGACATGGCGTGTCTCTCTCTCTCTCTCTCTCTCTCTCTCTCTCGTATGTGTTTCTTCCAATTAAATGGGTGGAGGCAGGACTCCACCACCTCCCTCACCCCCACCACCTCCTCTTCCCTCCTCTTCCCTCCTCTTCCTCCCGCCTCTCTGCCGCTGGAAGATCACGGTGTCTCCCTGACAGATGAGCCGCTAATGAGAGCAAATCTCACTTAAGTCCGGGAGAAAACATGATGAATTGAATTATGTTTACCGTGTTCGCGTGGAACCTTTTGCGCGACGCCACCAAATTGGCCGTGTTTATCTAGCAGACAGATAGCTAATGTGTTGACTAGTCCATCACCCGGCCCGCCTCGCCGTTCCCCACCGCGGGGAAGCGCTTGTGCGTTCGGTGGCACTTTTGAATTGTTCAGTATCCTCCATGTTTGCGTCTTTAACTCTCTCTCTCTCTCTCTCTCTCTCTCTGTCTCTCTCTCTCTCTCTCTCTCTCTCTCTGTGTGTCTCTCTCCGTCGCCCCCACTGGGAATACGCTGGTTGAATGCGGACATATGTTAAATCTCGCCCGCGGCTACAATCTGCTGGTCTCTCATCTCGTATCTATAAGATAGATTAAAGCGGCTGCATCTTGCTCATTATCGCACTCCAAACACCCGACATATGCATTGTTATTATTAGACAAGCGGCAGCAGAAGACGGGCTTCTCTCTCTCTCTCTCTCTCTCTCTCTCTCTCTCTCTCTCTCGCTCTCTCTCTCAGAAGCTCACTGACGGAGTCTAACCTTGCGCCGCGGAGACCCTCGTTGTGGTCGGTGGCGCCGAGATTAAGACGGAGGCTCGACAGATGGCTTTCGTCTTATGACTCGTATTAATGCCTCGGGAGTTAATGAACTGCTAATTGCTTTTCTAATATATAATGGGGACCATTCAAATACAAGCGGTAATGCAAACAGATTAGCGGGAAATAGATAACGCAGGCGCCGCTCAATGTCACCTTAAGTACCTTGAGATCACAACAAGACCGGAATAAAAGAGAGGGAATTACGGAGGGAAGTTTTGTGCTAACCGCCTGCGTGCCCTCATTTAAACGGCGCTTTTTGTGAATGTATATAAGTGTTATGATTTATATGAAGATGTATTTTACTATTCCAGCTCCTTTGACCCCTTCAGTGTTTTTTTTATGATGTTATTTCAGCGCAACGACCCCACACAAACCCCCCCCCCCCCCCCCCCCCCGGTGTGAGCGGGGTCCCCTCCAATCCCAAAGACAGGTTTGGGCTAATTGGAGACCCCTGGATTCCTTTAGGTGTGTGTGTGTGTGTGTGTGTGTGTGTGTGTGTGTGTGTGTGTGTGTGTGTGTGTGTGTGCGTGCGCGCGTGTGCCTGACCACTCGATGGACACGCCTCCCTGTCAGTGTGTCTCCGCGCCTCCCCGTCCAGTCAGTTGTGACCCCACGACCCTGAATGGTCCGGAATATAGTTGCTGGGATCAATAACAGATAAGAACCCGGGACTCATCGATACAGACTGCCTGGCAACAAACCGCTACGCTGCTCAGCCATTGGCCGAGCTGAGCCAATTGTTCGGAGCGCCGACGTCACGTCATGCTATGTCTCCGACGACGTAAATGTCAACGCTTACATGTTAATGGTCAACGCTTACATGTTAAACTGTTCAATGTTTCAAATGCTTGGGCTACATAGAGGCCAACATGTTAATGTCAAACCCTTACATGTTGCATGTTGGGTTTATTGTGGAGTTTGTAGGTCAGACTGCGCCGGTGGTAAACGGCGTGCGTGTGTGCGCGTGTGAGTGTGTGTGTGTGTGTGTGTGGCAATGGCTGCTTTAACCTGTGGGCCTTGATTAGCCAACGCAGCTGATGTGTGCAGCCCACCCACCCCTGAGTCTACCTGGGCCAGGTGAGGCTGCTATCAACCAATCACCAACCACACACACACACACACACACACACACCACACACTCCACAGTCAAACATTCTCTACTGTGTGTAGCGGACCGTGCAAGACTACTCAGGAACACCAGATACCTCCTGCTGGTGGCGTCTGTCGACGTCTTGGATCTGCCATTGGTTGAGGCCGTTCCTGTGCTGCTTCAACCTCCAGTAGCTCAGCCGCAGGGAACATAGACTCTCTACTTTACTTAGATTTTAGATTAAAGTATCTAAGGTCAATGATATCCCTCAATGACTTGTCTCTTCTGATCACCGGAGGCTGGCTACTACCTTGATCCTCTCTCTCTCCCTCTATCTCTCTCTCTCTCTCTCTCTCTCTCTCTCTCTCTCTCTCTCTCTCTCTCTCTCTCTCTCTCTCTCTCTCTCTCTTCTCTCCTCCCTCCCTCCTCTCGTTCCGCTAATTCTCTCCCCCCCCCTCCCTCTCTCGTGAGCTAAACACACCAAACCACTTCCCTTTCCTTCATATTTCAAGTAAAAGTCAAGAGTCAGTAATGCTTTGCATGCTTAAAATCCATTTCCATAACTAAGTGTGATTTCCCTTCAGCTTGTTCGTGTTTAATGATCTGCGGTCGTGTTTGTGCGCCTCCCAATGTCACCAGAGGAGGCACCCAAGCGGCGGAGTCAGGATTAAATCAAATTAACATCACTGCTCTGCCGTTTGATGTCAAACTGTTCCGAGTAAGAAGACGTTTAACAGCAGAACACGCATTAGTCTTGTTTTGTCTTTCGTTTTGTTTGGGAATGGGTGTTTTTCTCACATTTCTCGGACCATTATGACGGAAAGTGTCGATGAAATGTTTGCCAGCGTGTTTGTGTAAGGAGGAGGAGGAGGAGGAGGAGGAGGAAGAGGAGGGAGGAGGAGGAGGAAGAGGAGGAGGAGGAGGAGGAGGAGAGAGGAGGGAGAAGGAGAGGAGAGAGAGGAGAGAGGAGGAGGGAGGGGAGAGAGGAGGAGGAGAGGGGAGGAGGGGGGAGGAGGGAGAGGGAGAGGAGGAGAGAGGGGGAGAGAGGGGGGAGAGAGAAGAGGAGAGAGAGGGGGAGAGAAGGAGA
>PIJE02002468.1:34714-42214 GCA_002895965.2 Coryphaenoides rupestris | reverse complement strand
TTCCTTAATGTATTCATAGTGGTAATGAAACCCCCCCCCCCACCCGCCTCCCCTCTCTCCCCCACATCACGACCAACCTTGCATAAAAATGCAAATGGATGAAAGAGACAAAGTGTGTAAAACACACTGGGTGGGCGGAGCCAGGGAGCCTTGGAGGGGGGGGTTGGGGTGGTGGTGGCGGCGGGGGGAGGGGGCTAATTAAAGGGAGGTCCTCAACAGGGGATGGAAGGGTACAGACCAGGTCATCCAAACATCACAACAATGATCACACTTCAACGTTTAAGGACATTTAACGAAGACTGTACGCTTCTGCACAGTCTTCGTATCTTCAGTATATCGCATACTGGACTAGATGGACTAGATGAAGAAAAGTTCCAATCACCAACATTATAACATACGGTATAATACAATAGTATAATTCATACAAAAACATCAACACACAAATTGTGCACGTTACAAAAAGTTAGATTAGTTTGATTGAATACATAATGACACAAGTTTTTTTGTCATCATACATCATAAATAATTTTGATTAATTTGCGAGTCGACGGCACTGAATATAATCAATGCAGAATACATCACTGTCATGGGATCTGTTTAATATTTCATTAACACTATGAGAATTTTAATTACAAAAAGCCAAACATATTAATGTGACTCGAATTAACAGACCGCACTATGTAAAACTTGGGAGCATAATTAGACGTTTGGGAAATGTCTAAAGATGTCTCTTGAATGATGAGCAAACCAAAGCAACTTCCAGGCCTCGCATCTTGAAACACCTTATGACATATAATATATAAGATATAAGATATAAGATATAGAGCGAGCCAAAAGATATAAAAAGAAAATAGCCGTTCCATCTGATGAGGTCATAACAGCTAGCCCCCGCGATAGCGTCGCCATAGGAACCCCATAAGCTGTCCTGCTAGCATCCTCCGTAGCCAGATGAGCCTAGAATAGCCCAGCGGTACCAAATTGGCCTCTTTAACTCCCCGTAGCATAACATGCTACACAACACGCACAACAATGACCCACTCATTGCCTGCTATGATGGGATGGAATGAAGACACCCCCCCCCCCCCCCCCCCCCCCCACCGTGATGATGCAGCTCACCTCATCCGGTCGTACGGAAGGTGAGAACGAACGCACCGTGGCGATCGGACACATCGGTGTTAGCGTCTCTCTCTCTCTCTCTCTCTCTCTCTCTCTCTCTCTCTCTCTCTCTCTCTCTCTCTCGACTTGATTTATTTTCATGTGCATGTGGCTAAGGAGCACGCAGGGGGTCAGGGGTCATCGTGCTCAACAGGTGGACTGGGGACTCTTAAAACAGCCACTGCTTGTCCTGCCCCGCGGGGAACGCGCCAGAGTCTGTCAAGATGTTTGTCGAGGAAGACCTATCCATCCTGGGAAGTGACGCGAATGAAGATTGATCTCCTGAAAGGGAACGTTATTAATATATTGATGGCGCTGTCAAAGACATTCTAACCATATTTTTACCCCCGTATACATAGCGGATCGTGAGCTCAGGTAATTGATTAGAATCTCGTAAAACACACTTAATTTTCTCCCTCTTCCACCCTATTTGTCTGCCATCTGCTGTATTTAACGCTCCCTCAGGACCGCTTGTGATTGGTCGAAATCAGTCTTAATGAGCACCATGAGTGAAGATCCATGAGGACCCAGCCCTCACCTTCACACGATGTTCAGGAGAAAACACGCTAAATATAAACCCTTAAATAAAACCCTGAATGTACACTTAAATAAAAACCTGAACTATACACTCAAACAAACCCCTGGAATAAAACCCTGGAATAAAACCCTTAAATCAATCCATGAAATAAACAGATATTCCATCCAAGTGTTTATCGAGGCCTCGTAGATCTTAGCCTCGTAGATCTTAGCCTCGTAGATATTAGACTCGTAGATCGTAGATCGTAGACTTGTAGATCGTAGGCTCGTAGATTCCACCTTAAATTAGCGACTCCACTCGGTTTTAAACGTCCAACTTATTATATTTGCAGAATGACTTTCTTCTTTTTATTTCTCAAAATCTTTATTAGATCTATTAATTTACTTTTTAAATAAAAACGAAGGTTGAGTCCTTCCCCTGCTGATCTGTCCTCTGGTCTGTGATCCTCTGACTGTAAAGAACGTTTGAAAGGCGCTTCGTTACGTTAACGTGCGACTGACTGACTTATTTACAGAACAGACACACATGTCAGTCCTCCATCACCGTAGCGCCCACACACACATAGCCGGTTGTAATATGAATGTATATTATGGGCGGGGGGGGGGGGGGGGGGTGTAATCTCTCTGTAATCATGTGCGGCTGAGGCTGATGTGAAATGGACTGTGGCGATTCTCCTTGACCAGCTCCCAGTGGCCACAGCTCCACCACCACCACCACCACCACCACCACCACCGCTCAGGACCAGAGAGGATTGATGTGTTGCTGGGCCAAAGGTAACACATACATGCAATCTACCTGGCGGAGAGACGCAGGCCGTGGCCCGGGAGGGAGGGAGGGGCCTGGGAGGGAGGGAGGGGGCCTGGGAGGGAGGGAGGGAGGGAGGGAGGGGCCGGGGAGCGAGGGAGCGAGGGAGGGAGGGGTCGGGCGGCCGTCACAGGGCAATCACACGGAATAGATGGATATCTGAGAGCCCTACTTTTATATGAGCCTTATATATCTTATATAGCACTCGACAATTCAGTTACAGATATTATGAGCCGCGTGGTGGGGGGGGGGGGGGGTGGGGGGCGGTGCGATGGGCGGAGCTACGAGATAGCGGTGGCGCTAGCGGGTCATTTGTGGCGCGCAGCCGTCCAAGGTGACAACGCTGTGAGCTCTTCTCATGTCCTCACTTCTCTCCTTGCTGTTTCCTGACTGTTCACGTCCGGTTCACTAGCTTCTTGTTTGCTGTGAAAACAAACAAACCAAATACAACTTTATTCATTCATTCATAATCATAATTTGTTTTATATTTGTATATTTATTTATTTTATATTTGATTTTTCTTTATTTATGTATTTTTCTTAGGCTTAGATTCACTGTAAATTTGTAAATGTGTTATTTTATTTTTTATTCTATTGTTTATTTCTCTATTCTATCGCTATGCAACCTCTGGCACAAGGTTGGATTAATAAAGTTTTATCTTATCTTTTCTTATCTTATAATTCATTCATCCATTTAGTTTCTTTTGTTTCTTGTCCTCACAGACCCCAGGTGTGTGTGGGTGTGTGTGTGTGTGTGTGTGTGTGTGTGTGTGTGTGAGTGTGTGTGTGTGTGTGTGTGTGTGTGTGTGTATGTGGTGTGTGTGTGCACCTGCATGTTGTGTGTGTGTGTGTGTGTGTGTGCACCTGTGTGTGTGTTGTGTGTATGTGTGTGTGTTGGGGGAGCTCTCTCAGCATTACAGCGGGTTCACTCGGGGAAGGGCGGCCGTTGGAGGGTGGAGGTCGGGGGGGGCGGGAATGACTTCATCTGGGCTCTGCGTTTTCTGGGAGTCCTCTGAGAGGTGAGGAGAGGTCAGGAGAGGTCGTGTAGAACAGCCCCCCCCACCCCCTCCCTCACCCCCTCAAGATGAAACGGAAACGAGGAAATGAAACACAAACACTCTGGAGGGGCCTCCGTCAGCTCTCTGGCCTCCGTCAGCTCTATGGGTGGAGGTTATCTCTCTGCTCTCTATTAGAGTCAGGTGGGTGGAGGTTATCTCTCTGGTCTCTATTAGAGTCAGGCGGGTGGAGGTTATCTCTCTGGTCTCTATTAGAGTCAGGCGGGTGGAGGTTATCTCTCTGGTCTCTATTAGAGTCAGGCGGGTGGAGGTTATCTCTCTGGTCTCTATTAGAGTCAGGTGGGTGGAGGTTATCTCTCTGGTCTCTATTAGAGTCAGGCGGGTGGAGGTTATCTCTCTGGTCTCTATTAGAGTCAGGCGGGTGGAGGTTATCTCTCTGGCCTCCGTCAGCTCTCTGGGTGGAGGTTATCTCTCTGGTCTCTATTAGAGTCAAGTGGGTGGAGGTTAAGATTTTAGAGGTCCTTTAAGAAGATGAATCATCTTCATGTTTTTACTGTTGTTTATTCATTCATCCATTCATTATTTTATGTATGTACTTTATATATTTCTATATTTCTCTATCCAATCATTTGTAAATGTATGTATTCATTCATTATTTCTTTGTGTGTATTATCGATGTATTTACTTCATTATCCATGTGTCCATTAATTTATGTATGAATTAATGAATCTATTTATTTCGTTATTTATTTATTTTAAATCTTTAAAAAAAATAATATTTTTCTATCCCAGGGTTTTCCCCGTCTCTCTCTCTCTTTGTGTTTAGTTTAAGTGTTCAGTAATAGATTTTTAATGTTCATTTGCCCATGGCCTGCAGGCTTGGATGTTTGACATTTGAAATAATTGTTGTTAGACTGATGGTCACCGAGGGAGGCTTGTGAACAGAGTCGGTGATTTGAGTAAATGAGTTGTCAGCCTGTTTATTTTGTGACATGATTGCCGCTGGCACTGCCCTAGGACAGCTATTAGAGAGGAGCGAGAGAGAGAGAGGAGGGAGAGGAGCGAGAGACCTCGGCCGTAAAGAGGAAGAGGCGAGGAAAATGAAAAACGGAACCGACGCAAAAGACCAGCGATCACCTCAGCGTTACCGCTTAATGTGTCACTTATCCCTCCACGGGGTCCCTCCGAATGAACCACTCGGATGGATGGATGGAGAAGAAGAGAGCCGAGAGAGAAGATGGAGAGAGGATGTGGAGAGAGAGAGAGAGGGAGATGGAGAGAGAGAAATCATTACATCATTATGAATGTTGTTGTAATGTATTGTAATAATTATTACCCTGATGATTGTTGTATGTAGTAGCAGTACAAGTGTACCAGTAGCTGTCGCAGCAGCAGTAGTACAACCACTGTTTGTGCAGACGCGCGGGCTGGCTGTGTCCGCTAGGCCGGGCGTGGCTAGGCGTGGGTGTTCCGCTAGGCGTGGGTGTCGCTAGGGGGCGGGCTTAGCGGGGTGTTGGTTCGTGGGTTGCTAGTGGGGCGTCCTGGGTTGGGTTTGCTAGGCGTGCGGTGTCGCTAGGCACGGGTGTCGCTAGGCTCGCGTGTTGCTAGGTGGACGTGTCACTAGGCGCAGCCGTGGTAAGGCACGGGGGTCGCTAGGCACGGTCGCTAGGGGTGTCGCTAGGCACGGGTGACGCTAGGCGTGTGTGCCGCTAGGCGCGGGTGTCGCTAGGTGCGGGCGTCGCTAGGCGTGGGTTTCGCTAGCCGTGGGTGTCGCTAGGCACGGGTGTCGCTAGGCACGGGTGTCGCTAGGCTCGCGTGTTGCTAGGTGGACGTGTCACTAGGCGCAGCCGTGGTAAGGCACGGGGGTCGCTAGGCACGTGTGTCGCTAGGCGCAGGCTTGGCTAGGCGCGGGTGTCGCTAGGCGCGGGTGTCGCTAGGCACGGGTGTCGCTAGGCGCGTGTGCCGCTAGGCGCAGGCATGGCTAGGCGCGGGTGTCGCTAGGCGCGGGTGTCGATAGGCGCGGGTGTCGCTAGGCGCGTGCGAGGCGTCTGGGGACAACACGTCCAGCAGCCTGTCAGCCATATGCCTTCCGTGTAGCGCCTGGAGCTAGCTGGTAAAATGCACATTCATCTGCCCCCACCCTGTATTTAATTGGCCAATCTGAAGCCTCTCAGCCTGTGGCCCCGGGGCCTGAGAGGAGGGTCTAGGGCCCCCCGGTGAGGGGGAGGAGGGGGGCTAAACAAACGTCTCGGCTCCCGGTGGGACTCAGATTATGAGGAGCTTTCTGTCCCTCCATCCTGTCGACAAGCGAGGACTCACGACGCCAAGAGAACAGCAAGTCCTTGTTTACCAGGCAGGGTCGTCTGGAGGGGATGGAGTTCGACTGCCAGCCGAACGGTTACTGGTTTGATACCCTGAGCCCTCCCTGCTCTTTAATGACACGATGATACATTAATTGCAAGTCAGTTTGGATAACAGCGTCAGCCACATGACTAAATAGCAATGTGATGAAGACAGAGGAAGTCAAGGCATCTACAGTGTATCACGACCGGATCCCAGCGGTACAAACCCAACGGTTTCTCCAGAGACGGTCGCCATGACAGCGGGTCTCCATGGTGACGTTGGGCGGCGTGCAGAATGCTTGTAATCCCCTTGGGCCGGGCCAGACCCCGCAGGGAGGGGCCGGCCGGGGGGAGGGGAGGGGATGAGAGAGGAGGAGATGAGAGAGGAGGAGGAGAGGAGGAGGAGAGGAGGAAGGAGGAGGAGGAGGAGGAGGAGGAAAGGGGAGGAGGGGGAGAGGGGGAGGCAGGAGGTGGGAGGAGAATGGAAGTGTCTGAAGTCGGCTCAGATGGTCGTGTACAGGTGGGGTGGTCGGGGCGGGGCACCGAGACCGAGATCTCCGATTACGTTGGCAATGGCCAATGAGATTTGAGATCAAGAACGACCAATGGGATGTGAGGTCAAGAGGAAGAACTGGGGATGAGTTCACTGTTTACAACAACAACAACAACAACAACAACAACAACAACAACAACAACAGTCCGTACAGTTTCTCCGAGTGAGTGTGTGAGCTTCTGTGAGTTTCCAGAGAGAGGAGGCTCATGGGCTCATGTGACCCTGGAATCTTCATGTTCCCAGCAGGCCTCTCGTGGACTTAGTGTGTGGATGGAGGAGGAGGAGGAGGAGGAGGAGGAGGAGGAGGACGACTGAAAGAGCAGCTGATGCTAAATGAGGGCCACTTAGCGGAGAGAGAGAGCGAGGAGACCCAGAGACCAGCTACAGCTCCAGCATTTCAACAGGAAGGGAATCAGAGAAACTCGTCCCTGAAAGCGATTGCAGAAATCATTTAAATAAACCAGCAGCAGCAGCAACAGCAGCAGCAGCAGCAGCAGCAGCAGAGCTGGGCTCCCCGGCTCCCCGTCCCAGGCCAGCTGCTTGCCAGATGGTGCAGAATCACCAGAACATGAGAGGAGAGATGAGGAGGAGCCCGGAACCGGCCCATGGAGGGCACACATTAAACCTGGGCGTGTGTGTGTGTGTGTGTGTGTGTGTGTGTGTGCGTGGGTGTGTGTGTGGGTTTGTGTGTGAGAGCGACCATAAGCAGGCCTATATGGCTGTGTCATTATGTGTTTAGTATGGCTGTGCATGTGTGTGTGTGTGTGTGTGTGCGTGTGTGTGTATGTGTGTGTGTGCGTGTGTGTGTGTGCGTGTGTGTGTGTGCTTTTTATCGTTGTGTGTTTTTGTGAGTTTATGTGCAGGCTTCTGTGTGTCTGAAAGTGCCTCTATGTGTGTGTGTGTTTACGTTTATGTGTGTGTGTGTGTGCTTATGTTTGTGTGCGTTTGTGTGTGTGTTAGTGAATATGTGTTTATGTGGGTATATGTATAATTGTGTGTGTGTGTGTGTGTGTGTGTACGTGTGTGTGTGTGTGTGTGTGTGTTTATATGTGTGTGTGTGTTTTGGGTATCTACACACCATGCTCCTGAGGTCC
>PIJE02002468.1:21414-33219 GCA_002895965.2 Coryphaenoides rupestris | reverse complement strand
CTCTCTCTCTTTCTCTTTCTCTGTCTCTCTCCCTCTTTTCTCCTTCGCTCTCTCTCTCTCTTCTCTCTCTCTCTCTCTCTCTCCCACTCTCTCTCTCTCTCTCTCTCTCTCTCTCTCTCTCTCTCTCTCTCTCTCTCTCTCTCTGTCTCTCTCTCTCTCCCAGGGTGAGTGTGGGTTTACCAGGACAGAGAGAGACACCGGTGTGTTGTCCCCTGCATGTGTTGCTGTCTAGCGCTGTCCCGGGACATATGCCCGGGTCCTGCAGCCGCTGCCTTAACACAATAAGACCCATCAGCTATCAGTAATTGACCATTAATGAACTCCCGGTGACAGCCCACTGAGGAATAAGCCAGGAGTTCCCCGGGGACCCGTGAGGGAGAAGGGGCCCTCGTGGCATTAACATACTCCCAAGGCTACAAGAGGCTTTTAAACGTCCAATCAATAAAGAGCATGAGTTCATCATGGCCGCTGAAGGACCCCGGGGACGTGTGTGCGAGATGGGAGGGCCCCACCGCCTGAGGTTCATTCTTAGGGAAATCTGCACGGATGCAAGTGGGGGTTGAACGGCTGTTTGCTTGGTAGGAATCACTGGTCTCCTGCGTCAAGGTGGGAAGTACAATAAGACATGAGAGTCGTTTGATCTGATCAACTGTTTTCACGTCAAATATTAACATGTTCGCATTCTGATGCTAATCGTCAGCGGAATTCTCTGCGACGTGATTTATTGATCGCATCATAAGTCATAAGGTACAACTCCCAGTAAAATGGGCTGTTTTGGGTCAGTTGGTCAGTTGGTCAGTAAGTTGGTCAGTGGTCGGTCAGTAGGTTAGTTGCGTGTCGATGACACACAGCCAAAACATAAAGATCTCTATGATTTATGTTTTCACTTTAGATACTACTACTGCAGTACTTGTACTTGTATTTGTGTACAGACAGTCCAAGATCCCGGTACTCCAAGCTAAGAAGAAGGAATGATGCATCCTACAAACACTGATACAGGTGACGATATGCTACCTATACCTGCTCCGCCTTAACGACTTCCTGTCCCGCCCAGGTGCCCTGCTCCGCCTTAACGACTTCCTGTCCCGCCCAGGTGCACTGCTCCGCCTTAACGACTTCCTGTCCCGCCCACCTGCACTGCTGCGCCTTAACGACTTCCTGTCCCGCCCACCTGCACTGCTGCGCCTTAACGACTTCCTGTCCCGCCCACCTGCACTGCTCCGCCTTAACGACTTCCTGTCCCACCCAGGTGCACTGCTCCGCCTTAACGACTTCCTGTCCCGCCCACCTGCACTGCTGCACCTTAACGACTTCCTGTCCCGCCCACCTGCACTGCTGCGCCTTAACGACTTCCTGTCCCGCCCACCTGCACTGCTGCGCCTTAACGACTTCCTGTCCCGCCCAGGTGCACTGCTCCGCCTTAACGACTTCCTGTCCCGCCCACCTGCACTGCTCCGCCTTAACGACTTCCTGTCCCGCCCACCTGCACTGCTCCGCCTTAACGACTTCCTGTCCCGCCCACCTGCACTGCTCCGCCTTAACGACTTCCTGTCCCGCCCAGGTGCACTGCTGCACCTTAACGACTTCCTGTCCCGCCCACCTGCACTGCTCCGCCTTAACGACTTCCTGTCCCGCCCAGGTGCCCTGCTCCGCCTTAACGACTTCCTGTCCCGCCCACCTGCACTGCTGCGCCTTAACGACTTCCTGTCCCGCCCACCTGCACTGCTGCACCTTAACTACCGTGACCTGTCCCGCCCCCCTGGCCTTTCCCGCTGGATGAGAGCAAGACAATGTCAACATTTTCACTGCTACAGTCAAACCAAGGCCTTCACAAATAACACGTGACGTTTACTGTACATATTCCATTAGTGCGTTGTAAACCACCGTGCCCACCCAGCACTTCTCTTCTTAATTTTCTCATTTGGCGTTTTATATATACAGTATATATATACGGCAGCTCAGCGAGGATATCATCACACCGCGGGCTCGTGGCGCCGCGAGCCGCCCTTGAAGACCTTCGCCTGCTTTACTGGCAGCTCCGCACCGCCGGGCAAATTTACGATTACCAATCTACCTCATCATCACCAGGCAGCGCTCACACACACACACGCACACACACACACACACACACAAATTCATTGTAACTTCCGGGGAAAAAAAAAAAAAAAATGCACCCTGACCTTGAGTAATGCAACCCCCACCCATCTATACGATGATGTCGCTACCTCCATCACCTCCCACACCTCTCTCCCTGCTCCATCCGTCTTCTAGTCTCCCGCCGTCCATACATCTCCTACACATCTACATGGCGGGTTAGAGGAGATGGGTAGCCCCCCCCTCACACACCCCCCACCCCTGCACACACACACACACACACACACACACACACCCCGGAGATCCACCTAACATCCCCTATCTCCTCTGTCTCCATCCGCTGAGAGAGAGAGAGAGAGAGAGAGAGAGAGAGAGAGAGCAACATCTGAGACCAAGAGAGAGAGAACCAGATGATGAACAGAGAGAGAGAGGGAGAGAGATAAAGAAAAACTGAAAATATGAGAATAGTGAAACAAGGAGTGAGGAAGAGGGAGAGGGAGGGAGGGAGGGAGGGAGGGGAGAGAGCGATAGGGAGGGAGGGAGAGAGAGAAAGTGGGCGGCCTGGACTGGAACGCAGTACTAGAAGAAGAAGGAGGAGGAAGAGGAGGATGGGGGGGGGGGGGGGGGGGGCGTTGGCAGGAGGTGACAGCAGGAGAAATATGCGTCAGGTCTTGAGGTTTAAATCAAGATAAAAGACGAAGATGAAATATAATAGACCCCCCCCAGTCTCTCTCTCTCTCTCTCTCTCTCTCTCTCGGTCTCTAATGGAAACACATGCTTGTGTTGGGAGAGCTCTATGCTACATGTATGTAGTATGCGTATATGTATGTACTGTATGTGTGTGTATGTATGTAGCAGAGCTCTATACTACATGGGCTCTGTTCTACATGTATGTTGAGCCTTTACAGCCACCGTACTCCCATACGATGGGAGGAGGTCATAAGATTATAACCTATTAAGTTATGACTTTAATTTGGTTTTATTCATATTTTCCTCCGAGAGCGGGGCCATCGGAAAGAAAGAGAGCAATTTAAAAAGACATAAATAGTGCCGTTAAACGACACTTTCACTTTTATCCTCCTCGCAAGTTATTTTTAATCAGATCTTTACATAATGAGTTATTTTTACTTGCCTCACCGCCCATAAAACAGATGTGAAAAAAACAATAAAAAAGTCGATCGGTTCAAATGCTCGTTTGTCTTCATATTTAACCCGTGTGGCGCGTGGCGGCGTGTTGCCGTTGACGACGCCTCAGCAGCCATATTAATAAGGGCTCGTGAGTATGGGAGAGACACCGGATCCAGATGTTGGGCCACCCAGAGGTCCGTCGGGGTACTGCTGAGTTGACAGACACAACGAGATTACAGCAGTAAATGTCCACATCCGTCCAAGATGGCTGACCTGAGAGGGAGACGAAACAACTTCCTGGAGAGACATAGAGTTAGTGTGTGTATGAGAGAGAGAGAGGAGAGGGAGAAAGAGAGAGAGTTAGTGTGTGTGTGTGTGAGAGAGAGAGAAAGAGAGAGAGTTAGTGTGTGTGTGAGAGAGAGAGAGAGATTAAGAGAGAGAGAGAAGCAAAACAGAGAGGAGAGAGAGGGATGCGAGGGGGAGTGAACAGAAAGATCGTCATAAGAGAGAGAGACAGAGAAGTGTGTGTGTGTGTGTGTGAGGGACGCGGGCTCGGGCGCCGCGCTCTCCCTCCTCTCACCCCTCTCCTCTCACCCTCTCCCTCACCCCCCCCCCCTCCTCCCTCCCCTCCTCCTCCCTCTGCCTCCCCCCCCCCCCCCCCCCCCCCCCCTTCCCCCCCCCCCCCCCTCCCCTCCCCCTCCCTCTCCTCCCCCCCCCCCCCCCCCCCCCTCTCTCCCCTCCCCCCCCCCCTCCCCTCTCCCTCCCCCCCTCTCTCCCTGTCTCCCTCCTCCTCCTCTCTCCCCTCTCTCTCCCTCTCTCCTCTCCCTCTCCCTCCCCCCCTCCCCCCCCCCCCTGACCCCCCCCCCCCCCCCCCCCCCCCCCCCCCCCCCCCCCCCCCCCCCCCCCCCCCCCCCCCCCCCCCCCCCCACGCACACACACCACAACATGCACTCCCTCCACCACCCGGCGCCCCGCTGCTGCCCAGCGCGGCGCGCGGGCGCGCGCTGCTCGCCCAACTGCCCTCTGCGCCTCGTGCCCCACAGGCGTGCGGCCGAGGGCGCGGGCGGGCGGGCGGCGGGCGGGCGCGCTGCGGCGCGGGCGGGCGGGCGCGCGCGACCGTGGCGGTCTGGCCTGGCCCGCCGTCCTCAGGACCCGCCGCCCGGCGGAGCCCGCGGCGGCTGGCCGGGGGGGCGGGGGGGGGGGTTGGCCGGCGGTGCCCGCCGGCGCACCTATGCGTCGGTGGTTCACTTCCCTTCACTCCCAGCTGTGTCCCCTCTCCTCTCCTCGCCCCGCCCCCCCCCCTCTCCTCTCATCTCTCTCCTCTCTCCTCTCCTGCCCCCCTCTCTGTTTCTCTCTCTCTCTCCTCTGTACGTCTCTGCGTATTTGTCTGTCCAGTCTGTTGTGTGTCTGTATTGTAGCGCGCTCTCTCCTCCATGGCAATCTGTTCTCCCTGTCTGTTGCGCCTTTCCCGCCCCCGCCCTCCTCCGCTGGGCGGGCGGTCCTCCGATTCTCACCCTCTTCCGTTATGCCTTTCCTTTTGGGTTTTACTTCCATCTTTCCTCGCGCGCTGCTGGGGCCCTCCGCACCCGCCGCGCGCCCTTTCCACCCGCCATCCCTCGTGCCGTTCCCCGCCCCCTGTCTTTTTCCCTTTTTCCTCTCGCCGTTCTTTTTTCATCGTCTTTCCTCCTGCGTTCATTTTTTTCCTTGCTCCCGCCCCTTCCCAAACGCTGTGCCAACCCACTACCCCCGTTCGATCGGTTCAAATGCTCGTTTGTCTTCATATTTAACCCGTGTGGCGCGTGGCGGCGTGTTGCCGTTGACGACGCCTCAGCAGCCATATTAATAAGAGCTTGTGAGTATGGGAGAGACACCGGATCCAGATGTTGGGCCACCCAGAGGTCCGTCGGGGTACTGCTGAGTTGACAGACACAACGAGATTACAGCAGTAAATGTCCACATCCGTCCAAGATGGCTGACCTGAGAGGGAGACGAAACAACGTCTTGGAGAGAGATAGAGATAGTGTGTGTATGAGAGAGAGAGAGGAGAGAGAGAGAGAGAGAGAGAGAAGAGAGAGAGAGAGAGAGAGTGTGTGAGAGAGAGAGGAAAGAGAGAGAGAAGAGAGGGAGAGAGAGAGAGAGAAGAAAGAGAGAGAGAGAGAGAGAGAGAGAGAGAGAGAGAGAGAGAGAGAGAGAGAGAGAGAGAGAGAGAGAGAGAGAGAGAGAGAGAGAGAGGAGAGGGGGGGGGGGGGGTAATGTCATAATCTGCCTGTCGTTGGTCTCGTGGGCATTAGGCACCATCTAGACCTGAGTGGTGCCCCGGAGGACGTCCTCTCGTAACGTTTAATAGTTCATCAACAGAGCTGGGAGCGAGAGGGCGGAGGCGAGAGGGTGGAGGCGACAGTAAGGCGCGATTTAGCTGGTGGAGGGAACGGTGGAGGGCTGGAGAGGAGGGTGGGGCCGGTGGAGGCTGGAGACTGGAGGGGACGGAGGGTGGAGGTTGGGTGGGTGGAGGGGATGGAGTCCAGAGGGGATGGAGGGTGGAGGCGGTGGAGGGTGGAGGCTGGAGCACTGGTCGTTATAATAAACCACAGGAGTTCTCTGAAGACTCATTAATAAAGTGAAAGTCAACTCGGTCCGTCGACGCTCAGAGAGAGAAGTTCTGAGGCGGTCATAATCTGTGTGTGTGTGTGTGTGTGTGTGTGTGTGTGTGTGTGTGTGTGTGTGTGTGTGTTGTGTGTCGCGTGTGTGTGTCCGTGTGTGTGTGTGTGTGTGTGTGTGTGTGTGTGTGTGTGTGTGTGATTACATTGGATTCCTACAGTTTTTTTGCTTGCTTTTTAGAAACATAAATATCTACTTTAATTGTCTTTGATTGTTCTTAATCAAAGTATAATAATCGTCTTAACAACTAACAGACTAAATTGCACCTCACTCTTACCTCCAGAAAGATGAAGGCTGTTGTGTTTCACTGTAACGCTCCCCTGGAGAATATT
Organism: Coryphaenoides rupestris; assembly: GCA_002895965.2. NCBI lineage: Eukaryota > Metazoa > Chordata > Actinopteri > Gadiformes > Macrouridae > Coryphaenoides > Coryphaenoides rupestris. Next base: position 27,007 of record PIJE02002468.1, on the reverse strand, counting down.
CCTCCTCCTCCTCCTCTTCCTCCTCTTCCTCCTCTAGTGTTGCTGGTCTGGGATTAAAAACTGCCCACTGATGCAGTAGGAGAGGGGAGGTGGAGAGGCTCCATCTCCAGGAGCACCTGCTCTCCTCCTCCTCGGGACCTAGCAGGAGGTGAGGAGGAGGAGGAAGAGGAGGAGGAGGAGGGGGAGGAGGAAGTGAGGGGGAGGAAGAGGAGGAGGAGGAGGAGGAGGAGGAGGAGGAGGAGAAAAAAAACTGTAAATACACCATAACTGATCCAAGACGGAGAGAACAGGGAAGACAAGATGGCTCTCAGAACTAAAGTATATCTGTCCACCCCCCCCCCCCAAACCCCCCCACCCCCATAACCGACGTGGCCCCGCCCACAACAACACAGGCCTCCCCCTTGTGGCCCCGCTCACAATGATTCTGCTCCCGGGGGCCCCAGACAATCTCTCTTGCTTTCAGACTCTCTCTCTCTGCGAGCCTCAACCTGCCGTCGGGACGTTGACAGATCCGGCCTCCCCACCATCAATCTGGATCTCTCTCTGTCTCCCGTTCCTCCCCCCGCCTACTCTCCTGTCCTCGTCCCACCCACCACCTTAACGACTTCCTGTCCCGCCCACCTGCACTGCGCCTTAACGACTTCCTGTCCCGCCCACCCGCACTGCTGCACCTTAACTACCGTGACCTGTCCCGCCCCCCCTGGCCTTTACCGCTGGATGAGAGCAAGACAATGTCAACATTTTCACTGCTACAGTCAAACCAAGGCCTTCACAAATAACACGTGACGTTTACTGTACATATTCCATTAGTGCGTTGTAAACCACCGTGCCCACCCAGCACTTCTCTTCTTAATTTTCTCATTTGGCGTTTTATATATACAGTATATATACGGCAGCTCAGCGAGGATATCATCACACCGCGGGCTCGTGGAGCCGCGAGCCGCCCTTGAAGACCTTCGCCTGCTTTACTGGCAGCTCCGCACCGCCGGGCAAATTTACGATTACCAATCTACCTCATCATCACCAGGCAGCGCTCACACACACACACACGCACGCACACACACACACACACACACAAATTCATTGTAACTTCCGGGGAATAAAAAAAAAAAAAAAAAATGCACCCTGACCTTGAGTAATGCAACCCCCACCCATCTATACGATGATGTCGCTACCTCCATCACCTCCCACACCTCTCTCCCTGCTCCATCCGTCTTCTAGTCTCCCGCCGTCCATACATCTCCTACACATCTACATGGCGGGTTAGAAGAGATTGGTAGCCCCCCCCTCACACACCCCCCACCCCTGCACACACACACACACACACACACACACACACCCCGGAGATCCACCTAACATCCCCTATCTCCTCTGTCTCCATCCGCTGAGAGAGAGAGAGAGAGAGAGAGAGAGAGAGAGAGAGAGAAGAGAGGAGAGGAGAGAGAGAGAGAGAAAGAGAGAAGAGAGAGAGAACCAGATGATGAACAGAGAGAGAGAGGGAGAGAGATAAAGAAAAACTGAAAATATGAGAATAGTGAAACAAGGAGTGAGGAAGAGGGAGAGGGAGGGAGGGAGGGAGGGAGGGGAGAGAGCGAGAGGGAGGGAGGGAGGGAGAGAGAGAAAGTGGGCGGTCTGGACTGGAACGCAGTACTAGAAGAAGAAGGAGGAGGAAGAGGAGGATGGGCGGGGGGGAGGGGGGGGCGTTGGCAGGAGGTGACAGCAGGAGAAATATGCGTCAGGTCTTGAGGTTTAAATCAAGATAAAAGACGAAGATGAAATATAATAGACCCCCCCCAGTCTCTCTCTCTCTCTCTCTCTCTCTCTCTCGGTCTCTAATGGAAACACATGCTTGTGTTGGGAGAGCTCTATGCTACATGTATGTAGTATATGCGTATATGTATGTACAGTATGTGTGTGTATGTATGTAGCAGAGCTCTATACTACATGGGCTCTGTTCTACATGTATGTTGAGCCTTTACAGCCACCGTACTCCCATACGATGGGAGGAGGTCATAAGATTATAACCTATTAAGTTATGACTTTAATTTGGTTTTATTCATATTTTCCTCCGAGAGCGGGGCCATCGGAAAGAAAGAGAGCAATTTAAAAAGACATAAATAGTGCCGTTAAACGACACTTTCACTTTTATCCTCCTCGCAAGTTATTTTTAATCAGATCTTTACATAATGAGTTATTTTTACTTGCCTCACCGCCCATAAAACAGATGTGAAAAAAACAATAAAAAAGTCGATCGGTTCAAATGCTCGTTTGTCTTCATATTTAACCCGTGTGGCGCGTGGCGGCGTGTTGCCGTTGACGACGCCTCAGCAGCCATATTAATAAGAGCTTGTGAGTATGGGAGAGACACCGGATCCAGATGTTGGGCCACCCAGAGGTCCGTCGGGGTACTGCTGAGTTGACAGACACAACGAGATTACAGCAGTAAATGTCCACATCCGTCCAAGATGGCTGACCTGAGAGGGAGACGAAACAACTTCCTGGAGAGACATAGAGTTAGTGTGTGTATGAGAGAGAGAGAGGAGAGGGAGAAAGAGAGAGAGAGAGGAGAAGAAAGAGGGAGAGAGAGAGAGAGAGAGAGAAGAGAGAGGAGAGAGGAGAGAAAGAGAGGTGGTGTGAGAGAGAGAGAAAGAGAGAGAGTTAGTGTGTGTGTGAGAGAGAGAGAGAGATTAAGAGAGAGAGAGAAGCAAAACAGAGAGGAGAGAGAGGGATGCGAGGGGGAGTGAACAGAAAGATTGTCTTAAGAGAGAGAGACAGAGAAGTGTGTGTGTGTGTGATGAGAGAGAGAGAGAGAGAGAGAGAGAGAGAGAGAGAGAGAGAGAGAGAGAGAGGGGGTGGGGGGGGGGGGTAATGTCAGTAATCTGCCTGTCGTTGGTCTCGTGGGCATTAGGCACCATCTAGACCTGAGTGGTGCCCCGGAGGACGTCCTCTCGTAACGTTTAATAGTTCATCAACAGAGCTGGGAGCGAGAGGGCGGAGGCGAGAGGGTGGAGGCGACAGTAAGGCGCGATTTAGCTGGTGGAGGGAACGGTGGAGGGCTGGAGAGGAGGGTGGGGCCGGTGGAGGAGGAGAGGAGGGTGGAGGTGGGGGGGGGGGGGGGGATGGAGTCCAGAGGGGATGGAGGGTGGAGGCGGTGGAGGGTGGAGGCTGGAGCACTGGTCGTTATAATAAACCACAGGAGTTCTCTGAAGACTCATTAATAAAGTGAAAGTCAACTCGGTCCGTCGACGCTCAGAGAGAGAAGTTCTGAGGCGGTCATAATCTGTGTGTGTGTGTGTGTGTGTGTGTGTGTGTGTGTGTGTGTGTGTGTGTGTCGTGTGTGTGTGTGTGTGTGTGTGTGTCCGTGTGTGTGTGTGTGTCTGTAGTGTGTGTGTGTGTGTGTGTGTGTGTGTGTGTGTGTGTGTGTGTGTGTGTGTGTGTGTGTGTGTTGTGCTGTGTTCTCTCATTCCTCTGTCTCTCCCTCATCTTCTCCTTCTGTCTGTCTCTGTCTCTCTATCTCTCTCCATCTCTCTCCATCTCTCTCCATCTCTCTCTGCTGTGGTATTTTTCATGTCAAGTTTCCTCGTCTTAGTCCACTTCGTCTCCTCTCCTCTGCTCTGTACTGGTGTCTCCTGCGTTCTCCCCACGCCAGTCTCTCTCCTCACGCCAGTCTCTCTCTCTCTAGGCCAGTCTCTCTCCACCAGTCTCTCTCTCCAGGCCAGTCTCTCTCCACGAGTCTCTCTACCAGTCTCTCTCTCCATGCCAGTCTCTCTCTCCAGGCCAGTCTCTCTCTCCATGCCAGTCTCTCTCTCAGCCAGTCTCTCTCTCCATGCCAGTCTCTCTCCATGCCAGTGTCTCTCTCCATGCCAGTCTCTCTCTTCACGCCAGTCTCTCTCTCCATGCCAGTCTCTCTCCATGCCAGTCTCTCTCTCCATGCCAGTCTCTCTCTCCATGCCAGTCTCTCTCTCCAGGCCAGTCTCTCTCTCTAGGCCACTGTCTCTCCATGCCAGTCTCTCTCCATGCCAGTCTCTCTCTCCATGCCAGTCTCTCTCTCCATGCCAGTCTCTCTCCATGCCAGTCTCTCTCTCTACTACTCTCTTTCCACCAGTCTCTCTCTCCATGCCAGTCTCTCTCTCCACCAGTCTCTCTCAACCAGTCTCTCTCTCCACGAGTCTCTCCACCAGTCTCTCTCTCCATGCCAGTCTCTCTCTCCACCAGTCTCTCTACACCAGACTCTCTCCATGTCAGTCTCTCTACATCAGTCTCTCTCTCTACCAGTCTCTCTACACCAGTCTCTCTCCATGCCAGTCTCTCTCTCCACCAGTCTCTCTACACCAGTCTCTCTCTACACCAGTCTCTCTCCATGCCAGTCTCTCTCTCCATGCCAGTCTCTCTCTCCACGCCAGTCTCTCTCTCTCCACACCAGTCTCTCTCTCTCTCGACGCCGGTCTCTCCGTGACTCTCTCCACCGTGAGGCAGTGAGGGCGGGCTCAGCGGTGGTGACACGGCGGGCGTCTGAGAGTTACAACGCAATCTGAGCGTTTGACCTTGGAGTCGGGCTAATTTATCTGCCCATCCATCTGTGTTTCTGACAGCGTTGCTCCTCGTTTAAGCGCAGGCCTGCTGATCGTCCGGACGCACGGCGCTCGTAACTCACCCCCCCTCCCCCCCCCGCCCCCCCCCCCCCCCCCCACCACCACCACACACACCACACTACACCACCACCCCCACCACCACCACACTACCACCATCACACTACCACCACCACACAACCACACTACCACCATCACCACCACCACCACCACACCCCCACACTACACACACCATCACACTACCACTACCAACCACCGAGACGAGCACGCACGAGAGGTAACACACGAAGAGAAGCGTTGAGTGGTCTGGTGGTGTGGTGTGGTGGTGGTGGTGGTGTTTGTGTGGGGTGGTGGGGTGGTGGTGGTGGTGGTGGGGCGGTGGTTGTGTGGTGGTGGTGTTGGGGTTGGTGGTGGGTGGTGGTGGTGTGGGTGGTGGGTTGTGGGTGGTGTGGTTGGTGGTGTGGTGTGTGGTTGTGGTGGCGTTGTGGTGGTGATGGTGGATGGTGGTGGTGTGGCGTGGGTGATGATTGGTGGAGCGTGGTGGTGGTGGTGTTGGTGGTGGGTGTGGGTGTGGATTGGAAGCCTGGGCAAATGTCTCCCAACGAACCACACACAACATGTGCGCACGCTTGCTACCCAAAAGCTCCATGAACATTACAACACCTGCCTCCAAAAAAAAATAGAAACGCTTCTTTAGTTTTCCGTCTCGTCGGCGCCCAGGCTCACATTTAGCGGCCCATCTGCCGCGCCGTCGCCGTCGCCGCCGCGGAACGTTCCGTCTGTCCGGATGACGTAACCGTGTTCACCTGTTCCCCGCATACGACGCTGCCAGCTTCCAGTTAAAGCTGCACTCGATGGGAGACACAGCGATATCATTTTCAGTACTCAAAATTACAGAGATTATTATGAAGATTATCGAGATTTTCCCAAATAATGAGTGCGTTTGATTCTGGGGGACGTTTTATTCCAAATATTTTTTCTGTGGAGTAAATAGAAAGCTGCTG
>PIJE02002468.1:6414-11414 GCA_002895965.2 Coryphaenoides rupestris | reverse complement strand
AGGGCTGACGCTGACCGAGGGATACTTGTACACGTGCAATCCTGGTCAACACGCGCTGTGCGTTTTTTCAGGGACGTTTTGGACATTTTTGAAAGCAGAAAAGAAAACCTGAAGTAGAAACCGCGCAAGCTGGTGAGAGGCCATCACTAACACAATGAGACGGGTTTCAGTGAGCAAATCCTACGTCCATAAGAATACATTTCTCAGTGCAAATGGGGAGAGAAGACATTTTAAATGAATCACGTTTGCTCCAATAAAGTTTGTTGAGAACGTACGCAACTCGCGCTAACTCACTGCAACACTGCAAACCATCGGCTGGAAATACGATGGCTTCGTCCGACATCCGATAAAAGTCCAACAAACTAAATAGACGTCAGACCGACATTTCTCGAGCCCTGTGGGCAGACGCGCGGAACTTCTCGCCGCATGACTATTTGTGTCCTCTGCTGGGCCCAGTAGCCCTAGAATTTCTCGCGCCGCGACTTTTTCCTCGTGATCAATAATCGTCCCTTCTCACCGAGGTGTCGTCGCCCAGCAAACTGCTTTAGCGCACAGCACTAATTCGGGCTCCGCACCATTTAGCTAGGATCAGTGTAGCCGCCGGTGAGCTGACCATATGTTGCCCACTGCGCCGACACGCCTTAATTAAACATTAGCCGTTAGCCGCCGTCGAGGGTCAGCCGCGCCACCTGTGTGTGTTTACCTGCGCTGCCGTTTTTTGCCGCGACTATATCTGTATTCACATCTGTCATTGTTGTCCATGCTTCTATGTCCACGCTGTGAAAATTGAATTTCCCTGCGCGACACTAAAGACTGTATCTATCCAAAGAGATGAACAACAAAGACGTTGCACATTGCGGTGCTTCAACATAAAAACATTTGTGTGACATAAGATGGAAAATAAAGGCAAAAAATAGAACGCGTAACATGGAAGAATGAAATAAAACAGAATATATATACGTGCGGTATACACGTTTCCTTGTGTTCTGAACACTGTTCTCGGAGTGGACTCGGTGGCGGTGGATTCTCTATAAATAGAAGTGACAGTCTGCTCGTTGCCCGTGTGTTTGTTCCGCAGTCTCGCAGCAAAAAAAAAATGTGAGAAGTTAATTACCAGATGTACATTTCACAAGCCGCGCGCCGTGTAAGCGCCGCATATTCCGAGCGCTCCGATGGATCTGTCAGACTATTATGGGATGTGCGACTGACAAGGACCGGACGACATCACGGCAGGCAAACTTTCTTTTTTGTCACGAACCGGAAAATGTCACGTCGAGTTGCGAATATGACTTCACGTCCGACGTGTTGAGATCACGCTAAAAGGAACGCAAACGAGCCACCCGCCGACTAAAATACTCGGCGAAATCGGCGGACTCGACAGAGAATTGACTCGTTGAGTAACGGGCGTCCGAGCGTCGGCCGCCGACAGCGCAGCGCAGCGCGATCCCAACGCCCGCTGATGCCAAGCGCTCCCTAAGTGATATTTTAGCAGTGAAAGCACAGCGGTGGCTGTCCTGCTGTGAGCCAGCCAGACCAGCCAGTACAGTACAGTACAGCACAGCACAGTACAGTAAGGTACTGTAGTGTCTGCATCTCTCAAGTCCTCTCAGTGACTTCTCTGATTGGTGTCGACACGCAACCGAGGCGGGAGCGGAGCCGGCAACACAAAAGTGTCAGCCAGTGTCTGCAGTAGAGACACAATCTGGCGTCCAAACGTCACCTCGTTTGGGAGTGGACGTCCCGCACAACGTCTTCATGTTAAACGGTGTGAGATCAACGCTCAGTTCTGCCTCTTCTGTATGCGTTGACTGCCGACTTTCCGACACAAAACGTGCTGTTTGTGGACGCTATGATAACCTCGTGAATATTCATGAGACAACTAGTGGTTAGTGTGGGGAGTCAATATGCCAGTCAAGATGGCAGCATGAATATTCATGAGGTAGCAGAGGACGTATCCGCCGAGACGAGACTCGCGTGTGCGTGCATGTGCGTGTGTGTGCGTGTGTGTGCGCATGTGTGTGTGTGTGTGTGTGTGCGTGTGTCTGTGACAGTGCGGAGGCTGTGTGATGAACAGTGAGCAGTGATGCAACCCTGTTGCAAGATTTCCATATTTTCCAGGTGTGGACGCTGGGAGACTGACATGGGTGGTGGTGTGGAGGGTGGAGGTGGTGGGAGGGTGGTGGTGGTGCTGGTGCTGCTGCTGCTGCTGGTGGTGGTAGGAGGGTGGTGGTGGTGGGAGGGTGGTGGTGGTGCTGGTGCTGCTGCTGCTGCTGCTGGTGGTGGTGGGAGGGTGGAGGTGGTGGGAGGCGTGGTGGTTGGTGGTGGTGCTGCTGCTGGTGGTGGTAGGAGGGTGGTTTCTCATCTTCGTCACCACAGATGGCCTGTCTCCTTGTGATTCATGCCTTGCAGCGAGCACTCCCACATCTCCCATCCGTTTAACTTAACTGCTGGTTGGTTTCTGGTCTGTTTTTGGGGTCAAGCAACGCAAGGGGAGAGGAGTGGTGTTGGTGGGGCAGACGAGCAGACACAACCGCTCAGCTAGCTATGGGAACCGGCTAACTAACCTGACCCTGACTGAAACCCTAACCCTGAACCCTGACAACCTAACCCTGGACCTGACCCTGACCCTGAACGACTATCACGTTGGTATCTGTATAATCACGCCAATTCGACTTTTTGCGATCTCCTCATTGTGAACGTTGGTAGCCGCTTGTTGGAGTGTGGTGTGTGTGTTGTGTGTGTGTGTGTGTGTGTGCGTGCGGTGTGGTGTGCGTGTGTGTGTGTGTGTGTGTGTGTGTGTACTTCTCTGTGTTCAACTCTAACAACAAACCGGACGTTTCAAACCCTTGCTGTGTCCAGAGTTGGAAGCGACAGGAAAACTGTGGAACGTCTCTCCTCAAAACAGGTTTTGTTGCACACTCCCTTCGCTCTTCCGCTGTCTCAGAGTCTCGAAAATCATCTACATGTCTCTCGAAATCTCTGGACGCTCTCTCCTCAATCAGTGTCTTTACGCTTCTCTCTCTCTGTTCTGCTCATCTCTCTCTCTCTCTCTCTCTCCTGCTCTCTTTTCTCTCTTCCTGTCTCCTCTGCGTCTTCTTTGCTGTCTCTCTCTCTGGTCTCTCCTCTCTCTCTCTCTCTCTCTCTCTCTGTCCTCTTTCATCTCTCTCCTCTCATTCTATCGTCTCTCCTTCTCTTCGTCTCTCTCTCTCTCTCTCTCTCTCCTCTTCCTCTTCCCCCTTTCCGTCTTCTGTCTCTGTTACTCTCTCTTTCCCCTCCTCGTCTGCTTCTTCGTCTCTCTTTCTGTTCTTCTTCTGTTTCCCTTGATCTTCTCTCGTCGTCTCTCGTATCCCTCTTCTCTGTCTCGTCTCTCTCTCTCTCTCTCTCTCGCCGCCGTTTCTCTCAGAGCGGGGATCATTCCCCCCCCCCCCCTGTTTAAATCCGTGGCTCATAACTGGCGTTTCAATTAAAATGTGAGTTAAAATAGTGACGGAGTTCCTTCTCTCTCTGAGGTCCAGGTCTTAGGGATAAAGGGGTCACTCCACGGGATCCCATTTGCCCGAGCGAGGCAGAAAGCAGTGATCCTTTTTACATGTAAAATATAAAATTATTCGTACCAACACGTTTCCCGGTTCCAATTTATTTTCCGATCCATCTGATAATATTTTCAAACGAATTGACCTGGACCTTCGGCTTATTGTGTGCGGGGCCACGTGGCGACGAGTTTCGGAATGCGGCAGCAGTCAACGAAGTTTTTCTGTGTCCCGTTACCCCCGCGCTCATCCAATCAGGAGAGAGAACTCAACGCGAGGAGGACGGTCCTGCCTGCGCGTTCACGCGGGTGGCGCGCGCAACACGCATTGCTGACCCGGGTTTACTGCTCGGGCGCGTGACTGACAAGGACACAAGAAACAAAATAATTCAATCGCGTTTCAGTCTGTTTGTTTTCGTCTGTTGTTGTTGTCCGGGTAGGACAGACAGACAGACAACAGACAGACAAGACAGACTGATGATATACGCTCCGGGGAAAGCCGCGGGACGTGAACTGATCTGAGTTTTTGTTCGGAGACATTAAACAAGCAGCCGCAGCGAATTGGCTGCTGTGCATGTCTGTCAACCCCACGCCACCTCGTACGACTAAATTAGCGGTACGGGTTCGAAGCGCAGTGAGTCGCGAACGGCGCGTATTATATTATGCCGTCTCACGTCTGTGCGGACAGGAATGGGAGTCAGGTAAGGGGGGGATATTCATCAAATCGACATTTACAATCATCACGTACAGTTTGCAGAAGTACAACGTCATAAAAATCATCTGTCATGAACGGTTATTTGCGCAGGCAAGATGCGCGCCGGGCGACAGCCACCCCCGCGGTCGAGTCGGCAACGCAATCCTACAAGAGCGCGGAGACACTGTATCACGTGTAACTTTTTTTTTTTTTAATACATGCCGCCTCGTATAATGAAGCAAGACTTATGGAATATGTGCGCAGTTATAAATTAATGAGGAGCCCCCTTTTTTTTTCCGCAGCACTCGATTAACGGATGAGACGCAGACTTCATCGTCAGAGCTGCCATTTTATAATTAGCCGCTGGAAAAAAGAAAAAAAAAAAAGAGAGCCCTAATGTGCAATTGCTTTTAATGTACGTTATGTGTGTGGCGCGGGACGTCTAGTGGGCGTGACCCTCGCGTCACGCAGCAGTCAGTGTTTATTTGCCGGCCTGTGTGGTTTTTGCCGGAACTCCGGCGCGTGAATCAAGCTCCCCGCTCGCTCCGCCCGGCGCGTTCGACACCAAAAAAACGGCGCCGAGGTCCAAACTTCTCGAGGTTCGCCCAATTTATATACGGTCCCGGGCATGACAGGACCCGCTGGCATTGGATGGCTCGGTAATCGACTCAATAAATGGATTTCTTTTCTGTTTCTTTTTTCTCCTCGCGGCGCGAGTGTCTGTGTGTGTGTGTGTGTGTGCGTGTGTTGTGTGTGTGTGATAAAATTAAGTGTGTT
>PIJE02002467.1:63095-65595 GCA_002895965.2 Coryphaenoides rupestris | reverse complement strand
GTCTGGTAATACCAGCTCCCTCTTCCTTGGTCCACGGAGGGGGTTGGGAAAAAAAACCAAAAAAACAAACGTAGATCACGCTCACCTTGTCCTCGTGGGGTGGGTATGACTGTGAATCCTCCCGTGCGATATATACAGTACATAGCAACTCATATTTCAGATGTACAGTAGGAGAGACGACGACAAAAAATAATCCGATAATTCTGTACATGTGCGGCAAACATAGGAGCAGCACCGGCAGCAGCAGCCAGCAGGTGTGTGTGTGTGTGTGTGTGTGTGTGTGTGTGTGTGGGGGAAATCAAAATTTGAAAAAAAAATGGAGCGGCTTGCGAACGCCAAATCCAGCAAGATGCCGATTTGGCCGCGACGATGTCACCTAATTAATGCTGCTGTTATGGTGTTCTGGTCTCAGATAGTGTGTGTGTGTGTGCGTGTGTGTGTGTGTGTGTGTGTGTGTGTGTGTGTGTGTGTAGGAAGCCAAGTGCATGTGTCTGTGGGTCTGTGTGTGTGAAGAACTGGAAATACTAATTCCATATATATAATATTAAAGTCAGATTGGATATAGAGCATTATAGATATAGATAGAGTATTAAAGAGTATATATATGTGTTTATATACACATATATACATAGAGAGAGAGAGAGAGAGAGAGAGAGAGAGAGACAGAGAGAGGTCTACATAGAGAGGTCTATATCGAGAGATAAATAAATATAGAGATATATTCGTTTTGCACGATCTGTGTGGAGAACAAACTTGTGTGACCCACGTTCCGGATACATGTAACATATATATTAATTGCTGACACACTCTCCACGGGAATATCAGCTAATTGTCAAATCAAATTGTTTGGCTTGGAGCGACATGGACACTAAGAAGGCCGGATTACAAGCTTTCAAATGTTTGAATTCGTGCGCCGGTGGATACGAACACAGACCAACTTTGCCACAGCAAACATTTCTTTTTTTCCTTTTTTTTCATTCACAACTTTATTCGCCGCCGCCTGCCATCGCCGGGCTTAGCGGCTTAAAATAGTCATATTGTGAACTTGGGCGGCGAGCGAGAGAGGCAGCAGTCTCCGTCGCCGTATAAAAAAAAAATATAAAAATAAAAACCCCCGACCGTGTTCCATTCATATTTTTCACGTCGGAAAATAAACAAGCATGACGCGTTCCGACCTAAAGGGGATTACGGGAAAAAAAAAAAAAAAAGCGATCTTTGTATTCGGACTCGGACGATTTTCCGCACCGAAGGGGGGGAAAGGTGTGCGATGAGGAGGAGCCCGTGTGTGTCTTCTGTTTGGATTGCAGGAGGAGGAGGAGGAGGAGGAGGAGGAGGAGGAGAATGTTTTCCAGAATGTTATTCTAACTTTGGTATACAGGGAGGAAGTAACAACTCTTCCCATTCCACAGCGATGACGATCACACAAACTCCGGAGAAAATTCCCGTCCCGGCGGCACAACGCACACTGTGTATACACACACTGACACACACACACACACACACAGACACACACTGACACACGCACACACATGCACACACACACACACACATACCACACCGTGTGCGGTTGTTTGTTTCTGGGGTTGTTTTTTGGCTCACCCAGAGGCAGAGCCAGATATGTGGGTGTGTTTCTGGATCTCCTCCATCTGTCTCGGCTGGCCGATGGTGGAGGTGGTGGTGGTGGAGGTGGTGGTGGTGGTGGTGGTGGAGGTGGTGGCGGTGTATCGTACGAGCGGTTGTAGGTGTTGCACGCTAATCTCCCCCCACCCCCCCCCCCCCCCCCCACCACCTTAGAAACCCCTGTTCACATCTGTTTGTATCCCAATGAAGTAACATGGGGTATAGCGAACATCCTAGTGATGGTGTTTTAGGTGGAGGAGGAGGGGGTATTGATTTGGGTGTGGGGGGGGGGGGGGGGGGTGGAGTTGGGGGTGGTGGCGTTGATGGATGATGGGTGGTTGAGGAGGAGGTGGCGTCGTGGGGGAAGTTGGTGTCGGTGGGGCTTTGGTTATATTGGTGTTGGTTGTGTTGGACAAGGTGGAGGCAGATGTGGAGGTGGTGTTGTTTCGGGTGGAGGTGGTGGTGGTGGTGGTGTCGGTGGTGGCGGCGGCGATGATGAAGGTGGATAGAACACCCGACACCTCCTCCCCTCCACCCTGTAAACTGTTCATCAGCAGGACGCGGTCACGTGAGAGGAACGCACACACATGACACCACCGGCACACCGACTCCGTGTGTGTGTGTGTGTGTGTGTGTGTGTGTATGTGTGTGTGTGTGTGTGTGTGCGTGTGTGTGTGCGCATGTGCATGTGTGTGTGTGTGTGTTCTGGCCTGTGGGAGGTCATCTATACAGCCCACGAACCATTTCGGATGCCTCTCCTTTAACTAGGACACGCACAGCGATGGTACACATTACCGTACATACTGTAATATATGCGTCATTAACATTAACATCACCTACCTAACATTAGCAGATACAGTAGGTAGGCGTGTCCAACAAC
>PIJE02002467.1:53095-60595 GCA_002895965.2 Coryphaenoides rupestris | reverse complement strand
CGCCTTCGTTTTTTTTTCCTATTCCAACGAGACAAAAGTGTCTCCATCGCTGGTTTCACCGGCAGTCTTCATCATCCCATAGGCTCCCCAAGTGTTCAAGTGCAAAGGGGGCGGCAGTACTAGCGGCGGCGGCGGCGGGGGCGGCGGCGGCAAGGGCGAGGCGCACCGACGCACGCCACCTTCACGCCCGCGCGGCGACCTTGTGCCCGTCACATTAGCCTCCCGCCTCGGCCTGTCTTCGGCGGGGAGAATTAGCTTGTCTCCTTCACACAAAGCTGATCTTAAGTGTGCCCATTGATCAGCTCAGCGCGCCAGGCAACATGGCCGGGGGGTGGGGTGGGGGGGGGGGGGGGGGGGTGGAGGTAATGGTGGTGGTGGTGGTGGGGACCAGGGGGGCCAGGGGCCAGGGAGTAACAGCTTTATGTAGTCCAGCCATACAGGGCCCCGCCCCCCGGCCCCTGGCCCTCCCTATGCAGCTCTCGATAACCTTCCTTGTGTAAAAATAGAACGACTTTCGCCAGACAGACAAAGCAGGCCACTTTTGCTCACTTATTGCCTTCATTATTGCTCCTTCTAATCGGATTATGGGAACAATGGCGGAGGTTTCCTCCCAATCAGCCACAGACAGTGAAGCATCGGGAGAGAGGAGCTAGTGGTGGATGTAGCGTGTAGCTTGTAGCGTGTAGCACGGCGGCGGCGGCGCGTTGTGTCGTGTCGTGATATTTGTGACGCGCTATAGCGACGCTAGCTCTATTAAATCAGCGACGATGCTATTAGCTCAGATGGATGGCGGATGGCTGGAGGCCAACAGCACCAGCAGCGGCTTCCCTTCACGAAACGCTTCTTTTTCCGCGCGCTTGAACGGGAACGCCGCTGTCACAAACGGATCGGATCGGGGGTTGGCGGGCGAGATTGAGACTGCGGTGGATGTGGAGGTGGAGGGAAAAAAGAGGTTGAAAGATCTCGAAAGATCTCAAAAGGCCCAGAGAGGACGGGCGTCGGCGGCAGAATTGGTAGCAATGAAAGCCGAAACAAAGATGACGAGACGCAGACGGAGTGAATGACTCGTGGATTTACTCAGCGCTGACTCCTCGTCGTCTGAGTCACGCTCGACGGCGCGAGCAGAGAGAGAGAGAGATAGAGAGAGGTAGAGGAGATAGAGATCTCAGAGGGGTTAAAGTTGAGCTGTTTTCCGTCAAAACTAAGACGGGTTCACGGAGAGGATGTGTGTGTAATGTCGTCATAATGGATTGTAAATGGGCGCAATTAGTAAGCAGTTGTTTTCACTCACTTTTAGACACGCTAAGCCTTGGTTTTACTTGTTACTGTTGAGATTCAATCAAAATAAACCGACCGCTTATTTTGAGAGAAAGGCAGGACTTGTTTGCTTACTTCTGAACAACTGACAGTTTGTTTGCGACTCCGAGAAGCATTCATAGTTTTATATTTATACTCTTAAAACAAATGACATTCAAACTCAAAGTCAATTTGGCTGACAATAACAAAAAAATATATGCGACCGAAATGAAATCATATTGCGATTATTTGGACAGATATATGGCGACATGCAATGATTCCGCCCATTAGTGGCGGGACGATTATGTTTAGCGGGCACAATTGTGCGTTTAATAAATAAATGTATTAATTAATTAATTAATTAATAAATTAATTAATTGATGTGGGGGTCTGCAAACAAACCAAACAAACAAACACACATTTGACCACGTCGCGTATTATCTCCACGATATTCGGACGAATCGCTCAATTGTTGTTGTCGACCGTGAAGTGGGCCAGGTGAGCAGCCGCCCAGTATATATATATTGTTGTGGTGGGCCCATTGACCGGCGGGCGGTAGTATGCACGCTTCATGTATGTGTTCGTGTTCCTCCTGGAGGCTCTGATTGCACCGGGTCCCTCGGCCTCGGCAGGTGTGCGCGCCATTGTCTGTCCAATGGCCATCTGTGCACCTAATCCTCTGGACGCAACCTCCAAAAAGGTCACTACACAAAGACACATTTAGTTTTAGCGTTGTGTGCTCGCGGGCATGTGTGTGTGTGTGTTTGTGTGCGCGTTTGTGTGTGCGCGTGCGTGCGTGTGTGTGTGCCGTGCACGTGGGGTGTGTGTCTGAGTGTGTGTGTGTGTGTGTGTGTGTGTGTCCGTGCATGCATATTTGTGTGTGTGTGTGTGTGTGTATGTGTGTGTACGTCGCTTTTCCATACGTGCGTCCAGTTTGCGCGCACGCATTTATTTTACTGTTTATTTTCCCCGTTTAAAGCTCATCGGTGGGACATTTTTACAACAGTAAAAGTTAGAATGTCAGAATATTTGGTGTGACCTTTCTCAGGCCTGCTCCTCCCCCTTTATAATGAGGCACCCGAGGGGCTGGCGGTGGACTCAATGAATGGGGAATGTAGTCAGAGAGTTCTCACCCCACATTCGCTGTTATCTTTGTGCATTTCTTGGCCAAGAACTTCACTTTTTATCTGTAAAGAAAAATGCCTTTTTCCTACTTTTTCCCCCCTCGTAACTTTTTTAACAGCGTTGATCATACTGTACCATTGATCACACTTAAGTAACACGGGGACAATGAAGAACCCTTTACAGAATCAACCAATGAACATTTGGTTAGCCGTGCCGCTAGTGCTGCTCAGACATCAAAGTGCATGAATACACACGCATTGGTCCTGTGTGTCTCTCTCTCTCTCTCTCTCTCTCTCTCTCTCTCTCTCTCTCTCTCTCTCTCTCTCTCTCTCGCAGAAATACTTTGCCGTGACATAAGCAGAGCTAGCAGCATTCGTCCTGCGGATAATGCATTAAAGGAGTGTGTGTGTGTGTGTGCAAGCGAGCGTGTGTGTACGCAAGTATGTGTGTCTGTGTGCGACGTATGTGTGTGTGTGTGTGTGTGCTAGGGCTGGGCGATTAATCGATCTCGAATCGAGATCGCGATACATTTTGTTGTCGATCTCAATCTATCAGCCTTCGCGATCTTTTTCTCGATCTGGATAGATCTGACCGCAGCGTCATGACGCACCGGAAATAAACGCGACGACAGCCAATCGGTCTGCAGTGTTTTGGCTCGACACGCCCATTTATACCACGGCAGGCACGAGGCGTTGTTCACCAACAGCGACGCACAGAAAGGACATCAGCATGAGTGACACCGGCGAGGAACGCGAGTTCCAAAGTGACGAAATTGCCGACAAAAAGCGTTTCGCGAAGTCTATGATAGTCACGCTCCAAGCAGGACTTGAACACTCGACTGCAGAACTGACAACCGAGAACTCTAACTCTCGCTGTGCCACCGCGACACCACACTATGAATTTGTTAAGTTGAGTCCTATTATAGGACTGTTAATGTAAATGCCGGATTAAACAACGGAACGGGCCTTATGTGGCAGGCTGTAGTTTACCCACCTCTGATTTAACCACTTTCATAATTCATATTTTGTACTTTATTTTATCTTAAAGTTGCACAGGGCATTTGAGCCACTTGTTTTACTATTTTTGTCTTCCTCGAAAAACATGTGAGATGTTTGCTGCCCAGCTTTCAGATATATTTTGTGTGTGTGTGTGTGTGTGCAGGGTGTGTGTGTGTATATGTGTGTATTTGTGTACGTGTGTGTGTGTCTGTGTGCATATGTATGTGTGCGCGTGTGTGTGTGTATATGCGAGTGAGCGTGTGTGTGTGTGTGTGTGTTTAGGCACGACGTCTCCCTGTAGCCGTGGGCTCTCTCTCTCTCTCTCTCTCTCTCTCTCTCTCTCTCTCTCTCTCCTCTCTCTCTTCTCTCTCTCTCTCTCTCTCTCTCTCTCTCTCTCTGCTGTGCCGTGGTCAAATAGGATGTCAAACAAACGCCACCTGATCGGAGAGCGAGTTTCGTCAGCGACTCTTAAAGCTCGCGTGCGGAATGCGGCCGATTTGTCCGCTAAGGACCCGGCGGGCGACCAGAACCTTGACCGACCAGAACACCACAGAGGTCACAGAGGCCTGAGGTCTGGACCGGCACGGCACCGTTACCGTACCGTTACCGTACCGTACCACGTCCCCGTTGATGATCAGAGGCCATGTGTTTCGGGTCACAGCGTCCCACCGAGAGATGAGACACCTCTGGGGCTCTCGAGGTGTCTCATCCTCCCCTCCTCTCCTCATTAGTTTGAATTAGTACAGTAAAGTACAGTAAACATGACCTGTACGACCCCCCCCCCCCCCCCCGCCCGTGACCCGGCCCCCCCACCGGGCAGACAGCTGCTGCAGTATGCCCGATGACGCGGACCTCTAGCGGTGTGCTGCTGGCTAACGCAAGGAACTGTGTCTTTGTAGGGCGGCGGGTGTGGAGCTGGAGCATCACGCTAGCTAACGGCAGGTCGCTAAGGATGGTTGAATACTATGAAGGTGTGTGTGTGTGTGTGTGTATGTGTGTGCACATGACCATGCAAGTGTGTGTGTGTGTGTGTGTGTGTGTGTGTGAATGATGTGCATGAATAAGTGTGACTGTGTGTGTGTGTGTGAATCTGTACCGTGACTTCAGCTGCAGATCCAGCATGCGGAGGGGGGGGGGGGGGGGGGTTGGGGTGGGGACAATGCTCACCTCACCTCATCTCCTCCCTACTCTCCCCCTCCAGCTCTCAGCCAATCACTAGTCCCGGCCTGGCATATATATATATATGTGCTTATCGGCCCGCCAGAGCAACACACACACACACACACACACACACACACACACACACGAACACACACACATACACACACACACCATTAAGTGTTGTTAGAAAGTGGACAACAGAGGGTTTAGTGGGTGAAGGTGGCCGTGGCTCACCACTGATCCCTTTAAGATAATCTGCCTCTCGGGGGATTTGGCTTTCCCGCCTGTCCCCGGGAGAGACACGTGCCAAGACGAGCCTGGAGGTCAGCGCCTCAGAGCTGCCTCTTGATACGCCGGCCGGAGGTCCGCTCGGGTCACGCCGCCGCCGCCATCGGGTCCCTGCCACGGTAGCCGCCGCCGCTGAGTCAATGGTCCACGGCAAAGTTCTACCACCGCAGAGCTGACTGTCGCCGACTGTCGTGATTCACAGTCATAACCAATTAAGATGAGCTAAACAACTGTTTACTATGAAGCCATTTAGGAGATGCCGTCATGAAGCTGTCATCAAGGGGGCAGGGTGGGGGTTAGACTCCTCCTCTCCCCCCCCTGCCTCCGCTCTCCCGATAATCCCTGTGTTCATGGTAAATGGATTGCATATCGCGTTTTTATTCAAAGCGCTTTACAGTATTGCCTCACATTCACCCATTCATACACCGACGGCGGTGTCAACCATGCAAGGTAACAACCAACACGTCAGGAGCAGTTAGGGTTAAGGTGGTGTCTTGCTCAGGGACACCTCAACACTTAGCTAGGAGGCGGAGCCCGGGGATCGAACCAGCGACCTCCCTGTTGCCGGAAAACCGCTCTTACCTCCTGAGCTCCTGCCACCCCGCCACCGCCTTGTAGCTGTTTAGCAGAGGACTAGCTAGCGATGTGAGGATTATCAAAGAGTCTAGCTACACCAACAAGCGAGAGCGCCGCACCGCGCAAACCTCTGATTAGCATGATTAGCCACCTCCACAACCCCTACAGCCCTGCGGCCAGGTGGAGAGAGGTTACAGCGGTAGAGAGCGAGAGGCCCTCTGAGTCGAGGGGGCCCGTGGTGGTCCTCCTCCGCCCCCCCCCCGGTTGAACCTTAGTTGCCGCTGAACCCGCTCACCTGAGATGTAAAACCGCAGCGAAAAAAAAAAATGACAAATAATAACCCCAGCGGCCCCCGGGCGTCAAGTGGCTCCCATCCGGCCCTGTGTGCTCATCACTCAGCGCTCCGCTTTGAGTAAACACCCGGATCTGTGATACACACACATGCAAACACACACACACACACACACACACACATACACGCACACGCACGCACACACACACATATGCACACATTCACGCACACACCCACACACACACACACACACACAGAAAAGTGGCAGAACTGGTTTGGCCTGGCTCTGTCGTGGCTTGGTTCTCTCGCCACTGACCCCACCGAGTGGTTTATTTGTGTTGTGATTTGGAGGTTGGTGTTGTAAAGACCGCGGCGATCTGATTAAAGTCACCGTGCTCTCCACTATCACATGCCCTACCCTTCATCTGTTTAACATTGCGTGTGTGTGTGTGTATGTGTGCAGATGTGTGTGTGTGTGTGCGTGTGTGTGTGCACATGCGTGTGTGCGTGTGCGTGTGAGAGAGCGCTCCTTTTTTGTTTGCATTGTTTCCTCGCTTTCCCACCGTGTGCCGAGCGGTGTCTGCGGCGTCGGGGTCCGGTCGACCGCCTCGTTTCCCGCCGCTCGCTCGGAGCCGCGCGCCGCTGTGATCTTCGGAGCGCTGGAGGAGTTTTCCAGGAAAACCGCTGCGCTCCTGGAACGGTTTGGGGCTGGGGGGAAAAAAAAAAAAAACAGGAACTTTGAGACTCATTAACTCATCATCATCATCTGTGTCGTTGTCGGGCCTTGGGATCGCTTAAAAGTCAATATAGATACGTGTGTGTGGGGGTGTGTGTGTTGTGTGTGTGTGTGTGTGTGTGTGTCACATCTGTTAAAATGTGGCTGTGCGGTGGGACGTCGGACGGGGGTGGCGGGGGGGGGGGGGGGTCAGGGGGGGTTCCTACTCAAGCTCCAGAGCTTTATAATACTGTACACACATATGAACGCTGGGCTTGTTTTTCCGTGCTCATGAATAGCTCATTTACTGTTTTGTAGGCTACATGCCACTTAGCCCAACGATAAGGACAATCACTCGCTCTGTGTGTGTCTCTGTCTCTCTGTCTGTCTGTCTGTCTCTCTCTTTCTGTCTCTCTGTCGCTCTCTTTCTGTCTCTCTTGTCTGCTCTCTGTCTCTCTCTATCTCTCTTGTCTCTCTGCCTCTCTCTGCCTCTCGCTCTCTGTCTCTCTCTCTCTCTCTCTCTGTCTCTCTCTGTCTCTCTCTCTCTCTCTTTCTTTCTCTCACACACACACACACACACAGACACACACAGACCCCCAAACACACACACACAGACCCCCAGACAGACCCACAGACAGACACACACACACACACACAATCTCTATTCACATGAGTGAATATTTAAACAGTCTCCAACGCCACGTGATGAATATCTGTACCAGGTAGGACCTTCTTGTGACTGGACTGTGTTGTCAGTAAGTGATTGTGATGTGAAGTATTCTGAATGGTCAGCCAGTTCCACTGGCCTGGTTTAACCAGTGTCAGCTTACTCTGGAGGCTCTGGGGAGTGTGTGTGTGTGTGCCTGTGTGCGTGCGTGTGTGTCCGTGTGTGTGTCCGTGTGAGTGTGTGTGTGTGTGTGTGTGCGTGCGGCGTGCCTGCATGCATGTGTGTGCGCGCGTGTGCGCCTTTGTGTCGTTGCCAGTTTCTCGCTTTGTGTTCAACTTCCGAACATCAAATGTGCTTTTCCCATTGTGCGTCGCATGAAAAG
>PIJE02002467.1:43095-45595 GCA_002895965.2 Coryphaenoides rupestris | reverse complement strand
CACACCACACCACACACACAACATACAAATACCACACACCACACACATACCATTACGAACACCAACCACACACATGCGCACGCACACACACACACCACACACACACAATACAAATACACACAGCAACACACACCACATACAAAGTACACGCACACACACACACACACACACACACACACACACACACACACACACACACGCACACACACACACACACACACACACGCACACACACACACGCACACACCCAGCCACTGCCAGATCTATTCAGACAAACACCTCACCAGAGACTCCTCTGCACGTCCTGACAAATTGAATGTGTGTGTAGACGGACGAGAGGGAATTAGATCAGCTTTCCTGATAGCACGAGAGTGTTGTTGCTTTACCCCCTTTTTAGACGGTCCCCAGGTGAGGCTCAGGGTGAGAGAGAGAGAGAGAGAGAGAGAGAGAGGGAGAGGGGGGGGGGGGGGGGGAGAGAGAGAAAAGAGATAGAGAGAGCAAGAGAGATGGGGGCGTAGAATGAGAGAGAGAGAGAGAGAGAGAGAGAGAGAGGGGCTGTTAGGGGCTGAAAGAGAGCGAGAGAAAGAGGGGAAAGGGTCAGAGAGAAGCAGAAAGAGAGCGAGGGAGAGAGAGAGAGAGAGAGAGAGAGAGGGGGCCGAAGAAAGGGGGAGGATACAGCAGCCAGTTTGATGGAGGCTGTATGGAGAATGTTAACCAGACAATCACCTTGCCTGCTATTGATTGAGATCCGCGTGGCAATTAGACGGGAGGCGGGAGGGCGGAGGACACCATCTCTGATGTCTCCATACAAATTGCTCAGTGATCTTTCTTTCTTCTTCTTTCTTCTTCTTCTTCTTCTTTTTTGTTCCTGTGATTATGTCGTTCTGTATGGTTCTCTGAATGTGTGTGTGTGTGTGTGTGTGTGTGTGTGTGTGTGTGTGTGTGTATAAGTGTGTGTGTGTATTTAACCTCCCAAACCTAAAGATAGCTCAGTCTTTGAATTAATTTGAAATCATTACACAAAAGTATGTTAAAAACACCAAACACCTGGGTGGGGGGGTGGGGGGGGGGGGGGTGGGGGTGGCGTTTCTGTCACGTCTCGTCGTATGCTCCATAATTAGCACGTTCAAAGGGAAGTTGCAAAAAATAACGCGAGTCTTAAAAAATCCAAAAACTGCTGTGTGTGTGTGTCTCTCTCCGTACGGACGGAACGCAAACTTTTTTCGGCGTGATTTTAAAGGGGTCGGTTTTCCGGCAGACATCTTCGCGGGGGCCGACAACCGATACAACTATGTCAGGTTTCACTGGAAGGGATTTGAACGCCTGTTTCTGCTGACTGCGAGAAAACAGAATCTAAGTTTCCGGATTCGTTGTTGCGTCCCCTCTCCGCATCCTACATCGCGGTGCTCCTATACGCCGTTCGTCCGATGTTCCGCTGGTTCGGAAAATGGGTTTAGAAATACATTCATTGCTCTCAGTTACTCATAACCTATCAAGGCCAAATGATTTTTCGCGAGCAAAGTGTAATGACCGCGACTAGCCTGCCGAGCGTTCCATTCTACGTGGAACATGTACAGTAAAATCGTCTCTATTAAGAGTGAGAAGATGATGATGAAGATGAGGTAAAATAGCACGTAAGTTAGCACTGCACTCGCGGGTAGAATCAGTGATATAGAATCGGGTGAACGGCAGGACCCCACGCAGGCCTATGATTGGGGACCAGCCCGTTGCGGAACCTTTCCCAAACAAACCTCGTGCAATTTTTGGAGGAGCTGTTCCGAAGTGCTGGATGATGTGTTCTCACCAGGGAACCAGGTGCAACCATGGTGACCTGTGACCGGAGGGGGGGGGGAGATCGTGAACAATGCCCGGGTTGTGTGTGTGTCTCACAACAACCCTCCCTCGTACTCGTATGTTGACACGCAAACTCGCCTCACCCCGGGACACCCCCCGGGGGAACCGAGCCGGGGGGACCGAGCCTGTGTCTCACCGGGCTCACCGGGTTCGCTCGATGCCTCCTCCTCCCGTCCCGGTGCTGTGCTGAGATCAACATGCGCGCCACCGCTGCGGTCGTATAGTATAGTGAACCTGGCTGAGGTAGCGCTGGGCGATATGTGGGATATTATATCAAAATATCGTGATTTAAGACGGGATATAGCCTTGGATTTGGATGTCGTATTTTGATATGGCACGAGTGTGGTCTTTTACTGGTTTAAAAGGGTGCCTTACAGTGAAATGTCATCGGTTTCTGAACTTACCAGACTCTTCTAGCTGTATTTAAAGTTCTTAATAAAATGAGAAAATACTCTTATATAGACTGTATATAGACTGTGAATTACCAGAAACCATATTGTGATATATATCGTTATGGAGATATTAAGATGATCATTATCGGGATAGGAGACGTGGTGCCATATCGCCCAGCCCCGGCCCAAAGCCGATCCGGCCCATTGATTTGAGACAACCTTTCGTGGAAAAAAGGCTGCGAGAGAGAGGCAAC
>PIJE02002467.1:28095-30595 GCA_002895965.2 Coryphaenoides rupestris | reverse complement strand
ACACGAGCTAACGTAACGCGCGATCGCACGGCGACGCGTGAGCACATCGGACACGTCGGGGAGCGCGTCGTGACGGGGGAATAGCATTAATCCGTTAGTTATATACGCTATCCAGTGACTCCGCCGCCGCCGTCGCCGCCGGCAGCTATGCGCTACGAGTTTTTATTTTTTTTTATTTGGTTGTTGTTGTGGTGGTAGGTGCTGCTGCTGCTGCTGCTGCTGCTGCAGGATGAAAGTAGGTCATCCATCTCGGAAGTTATTTTCAAACGCGCACGCACGCCGCAGACACACACACACACACACACACACACACACAAACATGTGTACATGCGCATGCATACACGCACACACAAACAGACACACACACACACGACAAAAATACCATTTTGTAAATAGTCCGCCAGGATATGCGAGCTCTACTCGCTTTTGCGCACATATTTTTTGGGGACATCCTAAAGAACTGCGGACAAAGTCATGGAGACGGCGTGAAAATGGACAGTACATGTTCAGTTGGACTCTTGGATTTTCATCAAAATCTGTCCCACCTTCTTTTTTTTGGCGGCCATTGTGGCTTCTGTCTCGATAACCACTCATCTACCCATTGGCTGTTGTCTCTCCCACATGACCTGACCATCCGTACACTAGTGCGCACTCAGCTGTCCTCTGGGTTAAACCCCCCCCCCCACACCCATCACACCCATCACTGCAGGATATTGGATCGTAAAGACAAAATGACGAGGATGCTGGGGGTCACTGTAAATCACAACAGGTCGTACGCCGACTGGCCCCCCCGACGTACACCTCAAAAAATACTGCAGGGACAGCCGCAGGACGACGGTGGACAACGGTGGACAACGTTCCTCCTTGTCGATGCGACGGGAGGACGGGGCGGCGCTCAATATGCCGCCTTCTAGAGAAACAACAATCAAATCAAAGCAACTTGCGGGCAAAAGCAAAGCAAGTTGAGGCCAATTGACAGCAAGACGGGCCGTCTTTTAATAGCTTATTATGATTTGTCAGAGGATTTGCTAATTTGTAAATATGAATTTAAAGGCTAGACAGGCGATTTCTTTTTCAATTCGTCACGTCGGTGAGCTCGGGGGTTGTTATATAATAAGCTTTAAAGGGAGTTAATGTCTGTTTAAACGGCCGAGGTGTGGGGGGTGAGTCCGACAAAGAAGTTTGGAAGCCCCTGCCTTGAACTATATAACATTAGAATGGGGGAGACGTCTACTCAGTCAGGGGAACAACGTCTGACAGCGTGGATGACTGAGAAGCTTCGGCGTCTCTCCTCTCCGAACCCTGACTGGCCGCCGGTCTTTAGGATCTCCGCTCAACGAAACAAATCCCTCCAAGATGAAAGCGTTGAAACAATGGACTGGTCTGGTCTGTAGTTTCCCCGCCCATCTCCCCACCAGAAAGGGGGGAACTGAACTGGAATGCTTTGATGCAAAGCTACACTTTTTTTCCGGTTGTAGAAGGGGAGCGAGGTGACTTCTTTTTTTTGTATTTTATTATTTAACAGCCAATAACAATGCGGCCTTTCTTACGGCGACGGTACAGCACCCACGGCAGTCTCGCCGAGGTCCTTCCCTGTGAGAGACGGGAGGGCCGTCCGTCCGCTCACCGAGCTGTGGACTGCTGATCCGAGGGACTGGGAGTCCAACACATTTCTATGAGTTAAAATGCAAAGTCGTTGGCTACAATGGCCCAAACTCCCATTCTGCTCATTAAGATACAGAACGATCTTCTCTGGCGGAGACGATTTAAACTCTTGGAGCAACATGCTTGTTGTTGTGTTGTCGAAGAGAATAAATAGGAGAATAAAAACTCGACAAAGGTCTGGCCATTTGCTTTTTTATGACCACTAGGCTTCAGGCACAAGTTCATGTGCACAAAGTGCAGTCTCTTTAATAGTGTCATAGTTTACGCTCTCCTCAAAGGAAAATGAAGGAAACTATTCCTGCGCCTTGCCAACTAACTAACTACCTACCTAACAACGGATCGACCTACCTACCTAACTAACTACCTAACTAACAAACTAACTAACTAATACTGAAGTATGATCGGTAGCACATGTGTGGGCCAATGCAATGACAAGTGCACCAAAACGTGAATCCACCTCTGACTCACAAAATGGAGGCACTCTACGTCAATATGCTTGCCTACATCAAAATGGAGGCCGCTGTTAATGTGCTTTTTGTGACACGTCGCACATCTAATTGACAGCCGTGTCCACCTTCTAACCTCCTGGTCCGCCTCAATCGCCTCGATCGCCTGCTGATCGTTAACCGAAGTTCTGTTTCTGTTTCGAAAACCTCCATCTGGAGACAAGAGAACCTTTAATCTCTAAAGCCCAACCCGTGGATCCACGAGGCCCCGGGAGAGCCAGGGTCACAACGTGGCGATGTACTGTGTATATCAAGGTTCTTTTTAAGGTCCATCTGGGTGCCTCTATAGGTGTTGGACTCCTCCAAGCGTCCTCCAATATCCTGACCTG
>PIJE02002467.1:20595-25595 GCA_002895965.2 Coryphaenoides rupestris | reverse complement strand
GTTCCTCGATTCTACTTTCTGAACACACACACAAGTATCGAAAACGCCGGCTTTTTCGTTTGTTCAGCATTGCCTCATCGTTTTTCCATGTTGATTTATCTTCATCTTGCATTAAGCCATGGCCTTTTTCCCCCTATGGCTTCCGGAGAAGGTCGGAGCCTTGTGGTCTGCCCCCCCCTGTTTTAGTTCACTCTTTCACACTTATTCGAACAAATATTTTACCTGCGCGTGCGTATCGGCTACGACATCGGAGGTGATTGTATTCCTCGTATAATGTTCTCTCGTCTCCTGCTCTTCTCTCCTTTCTCTTCTCGAAAATCTACGTCTCATCACTTGCTCCACGATCGTCACTCCAGGCACAACTACTGATGGCAAAACTACATCAACGACCTTGCGTCTGTAAAATTGCCGGATGCGATCTGCGTGCCGGAGAATCCTGCAGCTCACGACATGGAACTGAGCGAAGAGCGCTGTACACCGCCTTCGGGTCCCTCGAAACATGGCCCTCCTCGTTTCCTTCGTTCCGCTCTCTTCGTCCCCATACTCCTTCCTCCCTCTCTCTCTCTCTGCTCCCCTTCACAGGTCACCATCAATCATCGTGCGCCTCAGGAACCTTAAGAAGTCCGGAATGTGGCGTAGAGTTGCCTGCAGGGAGACTGGAGTACGTGCCGTGCCCTCACGCCAGCCCCCTTTTTGCCTCTCCCCTCCTTCTCTCCTCCTCCTTCACCATACAAGGCTGCTACTTGGTGGCGCCCTCTACATCACAGCAGTCCAGCGAGTCGAAACGCCTACGGCGTGTGTGTTTTCGGGGTCGACCGATATGGATTTTTCTGTGGCGACACGATACTGGCTTATTAGTAATCAAGGGGACCGATAGCCGACATGCAATTTGCAGTAAATGACAATTTTATTTGTGTCAAATTATTCACAGTGACACAACCCGCAAACACAAAACATACTTAATGCCTTTAAGTGTTTATTAATGCTGAAAAACAGAGCATTTCAACATTTTATAGTTTTGATAAAATATAAGTGTCAGGGCGCCCTTAGCACATTTCTTAATAAAACGTGAACTGAAATTTCGATAAAAATAATTAACTAAATAGCATTCCCTAAAGGGTTTTCGTTCCTGTAAAAATGAATAAATAAAGTATAAAATAAATAAACCCATGGCAACCTCTCAGTACCTCTTTCCACGTTCTCAACAATTACGGATGGTACAGATGGCTCGATTGACGCTGTGTTTGTACCAGTTGTTATGCGTTCGTGAGCCAATCCAGTATGCTGACCGGCGGGAACATGAGGCCGATGAGAGGCCGACTGCATCAGAAGCGGATTAAACATTTTATTTCATTTAAACGGGCGCGTCAGATCATACAAAATAACGACTCCAATAATGAAAATGATGATATCGATCCGTCGACCCCTATGTGTGTTTAGTGTGGGTTTTTGGTGAACGTGCGTGTGTGTGTGTGGTGTGTGTGTCATGTCGTGTGTGTCCGTGTGTGCGATTGTGTGATTGTGTGTCTGTGTGAGCCTTCATGTGACTTCTCTAACTGTGTATTTTTCCTGTAACAATCATGACTAACAGTTTACCGACTAAACCATCACAGGCAGTTTTGCAACTTAAGAGGCGAGCAGTAAAATATTAAGCCCACGGGATTCTCTGGTGCCATTAAAAAACTCCAAGTCTTTTTTTTTTGGAGGGGTTGGGTTTACCGATTTTAGGATTTAATGGTTGTTGCTCTAATATAGAATCATAATGGTAGTAATATATAATAGCTATATTATAGCTCTTGTGCACTAACTGCCCTGACGTGTTTGGTGTTAACTTGCGTGGTTGACACCACGCTGTCCGGTGTATGGAATGGGTGAATGTGAGGCACTGCTGTAAAAGCACTTTGGATAAATGCTCTATAAAATGCATCCATTCACCTTTACCATTTACAAACACACCAAACGCACAACGGCACCCAGCATCGCTGGCGGGGAAGACATTAACAGTCAACGTTTGCTCTTTTTTTAGTGGGGCACACTTTGGAAGAATTGACAATTTTCTCAGTTAATAGCAGAGACCCCCCACCCACCGCACCCACAAAAAGCCCTCAAATGGTTTATTTCTCAAAACTTTCTTTTTTTTTTTTCGTTGGTATCACTCTTTCAAAGGCCCAGAAACCAGAACCATCACATGCTATCAGCACTATGGCTACCGACCCCCCCGCCCCCGCTACTCTGGCAGCGCGCAAATCCACAGAAGCCTGGGCAAGCTGAAGGGAGTGGCGAGGAACTGTGCACGGCTTCTCAAGGACAGCCAAGGTGCCGTCGGCGGCGGTGCTGCTGGGGTGGTGGTGTGGTGAGTGAGGTGCGTGGTGGAGGGGCAGCGGGGAAGGAAGGGGGGAGGCGGCAGGCGCGGCGGCGGAGGCGGAGGGGGGTACCTCTCCTCGGAGAAGGAGGCTGAGCGACCGGCAGGCCCAGAGCAACGCCCTGGTGCCCACGGCTGGGGGCGGTCACCCCGTACCTGCCGCGCCCTCATCTTGCAGCGTGCTTGGAAGCTCAATCGAGCCAGTGAGTTGTCCTCGCGGCTACGACAACAGCCAGCCGGAACACACCGCCACCTGCTGGTCGCAGCCCTCACTGCCTGGCCGGCAAGCAGCCTGGTGCGCATGGTGAAGTGGGCCAAGTACTTCCAGGTGAGGGGCCGCGGACCTTTGGGGTGGCGGGTCGGTAATGGTGGCGGTGGTGGTGGGGGGGGTTGATCATGGTGGCGGCGGTGGGTGGTGTTTCTGTAATTGCGATGGTCGGGTTTAAAACGCCGGTCACGCCGTGGGGTTTGCTGTGATAAATGCGTATCCTTAAAAGGAAGGAAAAATTAGTGTACAGGTTTTGTATTTTTTCAGTGTTTTACCCCGGTTGGTCCCTGTAATTTCTCCGATCTGTGCGGGAGCGTAGCGGGGGAATAATTTCCATTTTTCAATTTCCGTGGCGCGCTTTAAGGACGAGGCTGCGAGCGCGAGGCAAACCCTTTGGCGGGGAAATAGAAGTCACGAATTGGAATTTTTTGTTCGGGGAATCAAAGTCAATTTTCGGCGGAAACGCAATCCGATCCTGTAAGTCACGGACAACGGCGGCCGGGGGGGAGGGGGAAAAAAAAATTGGCCTATTTTTTTTCTCCAAAATGTCAGCCGCTAGGAGCTGCCTTTTGGAGTCGACCAACAGGTAGTCTTTGAGGTTTGTGGGAATCGCTGCGTTGCACAATATTCGATACCCCCACCGCGGTGTCTGCTTCTATATCGGAAATATAAATAGAAGAGAATCAGAACAAAGGGGTCAAATGTGTCCCTTATGACACAGGGGCCTCCTGCCTTTTTACGCCTGTGGGGTTTTTGGGACCTGACACACACACACGCACCGACCACGGTCATATCACGGTCACAACACCACACAACAACACACACACGTCACTACACGGTCATACACGGACAACACGGTCAACTCACAACCTAAACACACGGTCACACACGGGTCATACAACGGTCACAACACCACCACACACACGTCAATACAGGTTCACGGAATCGGTAACAACACGCGTCACACACACACACCACACACAGGTCAAACACCACGGTCACACAACATCATCACTGATCACCACACACACAGGTCATGTGCGCCCTGATCTGGCTGCAAGCAGGTGAAGGTTACTTGAAGTCTTACTTACGTGAGTTAAGGTGAATTCAGTTAGCGAAACCAATTCTAGTACATTTCTCTCTCCATGCTCTCATTTCCTCGTGCCGTGTGTGTGTTTTGTGTGTGTGTGTGTGTGCTGTCTGTGTGGTCTGTGTGTGTGTGTGGTGGCTTGCTGTAGTATGGTGTGCTGTTCTGTGCGCGTGCCGTGCGCGTGCGTGCGTTCCAGGAATTCCGGGGCCTGCCGGATCGAGGACCAGATCACTCTGATCCAGTACTCGTGGATGTGCAATGCTGTCCTTACTGCCCTCAGCTGGCGGTCGCGTACAAACACACCAACGGGCAGCTGCTACTGTCGCCCCCGACCTCATCTTCACGAGTCGGCACTGATTCCACCGACCGCCCGCTTCCACACAAAATTAAGCCTGCACTGTAACTGCAACTTGCACTGTAACTGCACTGTACTGACTGTATGTACTGCACTATAAACTGTACTGTACTGTACTGTACTGTAACTGTTACTGGTACTGTAGTGTCCTGTGGCTGCTGCTGCTAACATCCCAGGTGCTGTACGGTCCAATCTGTAGGTCACTGCACTGCAGACGTTTCTCTCTCTGCCAAAGATTCAAAACAAAAAGGTGATGAGCCTAAACTGTGCAAGCCTTCGAGCCACTGGCTAAAGATCCGCGTCTTGTCTCTGTTGACAGCTTTTAAAATTCAAAATTCAATTCATTTTTATTTGTGTAGCCCTTAATCACAAGACTTTACAGGGCCAGGTTTATTATGGGGACCAAAAGTGATTTTGTGCGCACCCCCCCCCCAGCCCTATAGCCCCCCCGAAGGACAAGAAACGACTCCCTAATTAACAGCCTTAACCAGCATTAAAGAGCAGCTCAGTCAAGACTCAATCGTTCGACAAGGCTTTGTCTTGCCTCTTGTGTCGTCGTATTTCGTGTATTTGTTTATGTGTGTTAGTGTTGCTGCTGTGTTTGGTGGTCGACTATTTTACCTCCTGTGAAGCGTGGTTGTGACTGTGCTCTGTTGAGAGGTGCAGTAGAAATAAACTTGAACTTACACTCGCGTTCCCTCTGTTACTGGGGATTACTGGGGGACAGTGGAGCAGGGTTTACAGTGGTTAGGGGTTTTGAGTTTTGGCGGCGTCCCTTGCTCAATGAAGTTTCTGGGGTTTCATCTGGTACGTCAATCGCCACGCCTCCAGAAATCAGGAATCAGTAATCTTCATTGCCGCTGTCGTTTTTTTTGCAAAACAAGGAATGTACTTGTTGTGGATGTCGTGCATAACATTGAACATT
>PIJE02002467.1:5963-20570 GCA_002895965.2 Coryphaenoides rupestris | reverse complement strand
GGAGGAAAGAGAAATCGCACGGTGATATGCAGATAAATAGTGACCCACATACCGTTAATGAGCACACATGCATGCACACACAAGGGCGGTCTCGGCGGTACAAACGATTTCAGCTCTAATGGCATTAACTCATATATCTGCATCCTCCACGTGTGTGTGTGTGTGTGTGTGTGTGTGTGTGTGTGTGTGTGTTCATGTGTGTGTGTGTGTGTGTGTGTGTGTTTGTGCATGTGTGTCTGTGTGGGTGTGTGCATTCATGTGTGTGTGTGCAATACAAATTACTATGTGTATTTGTGTTTGTCTGTGTCTGTGTGTCTGTGTCTGCATGTGTGTGTGTGTGTGTGTGTGTGCGTGTGTGTTTTGTGTGTGTGTGTGTGTGTGTGTCGTATGCTCCTCCTTTCCTCCCTCCTCCCCTCCCTCCTCCCATCACACATCATCACATCCATGGCCATTGGCTGGTTTGACGTTGGCTCGTAGCCAATCACAAGCAAACAGCTGCTCGAAGCCGAAGTCGTATGAACGCCTCAACGGCGTGTGTGTTTTCGGGGTCGACCGATATGGATTTTTCTGGGCCGACACCGATACTGATTATTAGTAATCAAGGGGACCGATAGCCGACATGCATTTGCAGTAAAAATGACAATTTTAGTGTCAAAATTATTCACAGTGACACAAACTCCAACACAAAACATCCTTTAAATGCCTTTAATGTTTAATTAAATGCTGGAAAACAGAGCATTTCAACATTATATTTTGAAAAATAACAGCTCCTTAGCACATTTCTTATAAACTGAACTGAAATTTCGATAAAAATAATTAACTAAATAGCTCCCTAAAGGTTTTCTTCCTGTAAAAATGAATAAATAAAGTAAAAAATAAATAAAACCATGCAGCCTCTCGCCTCAGCGATGCATCTCGCTCTGCTCTGCATGCGTTCCTCTTTCAGATTGGCTGTTTTGTACCCGTGACGTATGTACATGTATGTATGTATATAGTGATGTATAGCCAATCCAATAATGCTGCCGGCGGGACATTGAGCCAGAGAGAGGCGACTGCATCAGAGCCGCCTGCAAGGAGCGCATAAACATTTTATTTCATTTAATCGGCAATCAGATCATACAAAATAACGACTCCAATAATCGGAAAAATTATGAATATCGGATCCGATTGACCCCTAGTGCGTCTTTGGTGAACGTGCGTGTGTGTGTGTGGTCGTGTGTGTCCATGTGTGTGTGTCCGTGTGTGCGATTGTGTGATTGCGTGTCTGTGTGAGCTTCATGTGACTTTCTAACTGGTGTATTTTCCTGTACCAAATCATCTACAGTTACCTGAACTAACCTCACAGGCAGTTTTCACTTAAGAGGCGAGAGTAAAATATTTAAAGCCCACGGGATTCTCTGGTGCCATTAAAAAAATCCAAGTTTTTTTTTTTTTGGAGGGGTTGGGTTTACGATTTAGGATTTAATGGTTGTTAGCTCTAATATAGAATCATAATGGTAATAATATATAATAGCTATATTATAGCTCTTGTGCACTAACTGCTCCTGACGTGTTGGTTGTTACCTTGCGTGGTTGACACACCGCTGTCGTGTGTATGAATGGGTGAATGGAGGCAACTGCCTGTAAAGCACTGGATAAATGCTCTATATAAATGCAATCCATTCACCCATTTACCATTTACAAACCAAACCCCAAACGGCACCCAGCATCGCTGCGGTGGAAACATTAACAGTTCAACGTTTGCTCTTTTTAGTGGGGCACACATTTGGAAGATTGACAATTTTCCCAGTTAAAGCAGAGACCCCCCCCCACCCACCACAAAAAAGCCCTCAATGGTTTATTTCTCAAACTTTTTCTTTTTTCTTCGATTGGTAATCCTTTCAAAGGCCCCAGAACCAGAACCAGTCACATGCTAATCAGAACTATGGCTACCCACCCCCCCCCCGCCCCCCCCCCCCGCTACTCTGCAGCACGCAAATCCAAGAAGCTGGGCAAGCTGAAGGGAGTGACGAGGACGTGCACAGGCTCAAGGACAGCCAGGTGCCGTCGGCGGCGGTGCTGGTGGTGGTGGTGGTGGTGGTGGTGGTGGTAGCGGCGGAGGAGGAGGAGGAGGAGGAGGCGGCGGCGGCGGCGGCGGCGGAGGCGGAGGGGGGTACCTCTCCTCGGAGAAGGAGCTGAGCGCCGGCCAGGCCCAGAGCAACGCCCTGGTGCCCCACGGGCTGGGGGGCGGTCACCCCGTACCTGCCGCCTCCATCTGCAGCGTGCTGGAGCTCATCGAGCCCGAGGAGGTGTTCTGCGGCTACGACAACAGCCAGCCGGACACCACCGACCACCTGCTGTCCAGCCTCAACTGCCTGGCCGGCAAGCAGCTGGTGCGCATGGTCAAGTGGGCCAAAGTACTTCCAGGTGAGGGGCACGCGACCTTTGGGTGGGCGGCGGTGTAATGGTGCAGTGGTGGTGGTGGTGGCGGTGGGGGGTTGATCATGGCGGCGGTGGTGTGTTCTGTAATTGCGATGGTCGGTGTGTAAACGCGCCGTCACGCCGTGGGATTAGACTGCGATAAATGCGTATCTTAAAGGAGGAAAAATTTGTGTATCAGTTTGTATTTTTCCAGTGTTTATACCCCCGGTCTGGTCCCTCTAATTTCTCCCGATCTGTGCGGAGCGTAGCGGGGAATAATTCCCATTTCATTTCCGTGGCGCGCTTTAAGGACGAGCTAGCGAGCGGAAACCTTTGCGGGAAATAGAAGTCACGATTGGAATTTTTTCGGGAAATCAAAGTCACATTTTCGCGCGGAACGCATCCGATCCTGTAAGTCACGGACAACGGCGGCCGGGGGGAGGGGGAAAAAAAAAATTAGGCTTTTTTTTTCTCCAAAATGTCAGCCGCTAGGAGCTGCCTTTGGGAGTCGACCAAC
This sequence comes from Coryphaenoides rupestris, assembly GCA_002895965.2. NCBI lineage: Eukaryota > Metazoa > Chordata > Actinopteri > Gadiformes > Macrouridae > Coryphaenoides > Coryphaenoides rupestris. The sequence continues at coordinate 17,653 of PIJE02002467.1, read as the reverse complement.
AGGTAAGTCTTTGAGGTTGTGGGAATCGCTGCGTTGCAAATATTCGATACCCCCCGCGGTGTCTGCTTGCTATATCCGGAAATATAAATAGAAGAGAATCAGACAAAAGGGTCAAAATGTGTCCCTTTGACACAGGCCCCTGCCTCTTTTTACGCTTCTGTGGGTTTTGGGACCTGACACACACACACACACACACACGGTCATACACGGTCACACACACACACACACACACACACACGGTCACACACACACACACACGGTCACACACACGTCACACACACACACACACACACACGTCACACACACACACACACACACACACGGTCATACACACACACACACACACACACACACACACACGGTCATACACGGTCATACACACACGGTCACACACACACGGTCACACACACACGGTCACATGGCCTGATCTGCCTGCAGCAGGTGAACGTTACTTGAAGTCGTTACTTAGTGAGTTCAGGGTGAATTCCCAGTTTGCGAAACCAATTTGTACCATTTCTCTCTCATGACTCTCATGTTCCTCATGCGTGTGTGTGTGTTTGTGTGTGTGTGTGTGTGTGTGCGTGTGTGTGTGTGTGTGTGTGTGTGTGCGTGTGTGTGTGTGTGTTGCTGTGTGTGTGTGTGTGTGTGTGTGTGTGTGTGTGTGTGTGCGTGCGTGTGCGTGTGTTCCAGGATTCCGGGGCCTGCCGATCGAGGACCAGATCACTCTGATCCAGTACTCGTGGATGTGCATGCTGTCCTTCTGCCTCAGCTGGCGGTCGTACAAACACACCAACGGGCAGCTGCTCTACTTCGCCCCCGACCTCATCTTCAACGAGTGAGTTCACCGACCGCCCCGCTTCCACACAAAATTAGCCTGCACTGCACTGCACTGTACTGTACTGTACTGTCCTGTACTGTACTGCACTGCACTGTACTGTCCTGTACTGTACTGCACTGTACTGTACTGTGGCTGCTCCTGCTGCTATGTCCAGGTGCTGTACGGTCCCATCTGTAGGTCACTGCAATGCAGATGTTTCTCTCTCTGCCAACGCATTCAAAACAAAAAAGGTGATCGAGCCTAAACTGTGCAACGCTTCGGACTAAGATAACGTGGCTACGCTCGGACCAATTTTCAATTCAATTTTATTTGTATAGCCCTTAATCACAAGACAGTCTCAAAGGGCTTTACAGGCCAGGTTATTGTGGGCCAAAAGTGATTTTGTGACACCCCCCTAGCCCTAGCCCCCCTAAGGACGAAAGAAACGACTCCCTTAATTAACAGCCTTAACAGCATTAAAAGCAGCTCATCAAGACTCATCTGTTCAGACAGGCCTTTGTCTCGCCTCTTGTGTCGTCGTATTTCTTCATGTTTTTATGTTTTATTGTTGCTGACTGTTTGATGGTCGAACTATTTTACTCCTGTGAAGCGTGTTGTGACTGTGCTCTGTGATACTGTAGGTGCAGTAGAAATAAACTTGACTTACTCGCGTTCCCCTGTTACTGGGGATTACTGGGGGACAGTGGAGCAGGTTTACAGTGGGTTAGGGGTTTGAGTTTTGGGGGCGTCTTGCTCAATTAATTTTCTGGGGTTTCATCTGGGAGTCAGTCGTAATCACCACGCCTCTCAGAATCAGAATCAGCTTCATTGCCTTCGTTTTTTGCAAACAAGGAATGTACTTGTGTGGATGTCTGCATCATGTATGTGTGTGTGTGTCATTGTGTGTGTGTGTGTGTGTGCATGTTCCTGTGTGTGTGTGTGTGTGTGTGTGTGTGTGTGTGTGTGTTGTGTGTGTGTGTGTGTGTGTGTGTGTGTGTGTGTGTGTGTGTGTGTGTGTGTGTGTGCGTGTGTGTGTGTGTGTGTGTGTGTGTGTGTGTTGTGTGTGTGTGTGTGTGTGTGTGTGCTTGCATGTGTGTGTGCTTGCGTGTGTGTGTGTGTCTGTGTGTGCGTGTGTGTGTGCGTGTGTTCCAGGATTCCGGGGCCTGCCGATCGAGGACCAGATCACTCTGATCCAGTACTCGTGGATGTGCATGCTGTCCTTCTGCCTCAGCTGGCGGTCGTACAAACACACCAACGGGCAGCTGCTCTACTTCGCCCCCGACCTCATCTTCAACGAGTGAGTTCACCGACCGCCCCGCTTCCACACAAAATTAGCCTGCACTGCACTGCACTGTACTGTACTGTACTGTCCTGTACTGTACTGCACTGCACTGTACTGTCCTGTACTGTACTGCACTGTACTGTACTGTGGCTGCTCCTGCTGCTATGTCCAGGTGCTGTACGGTCCCATCTGTAGGTCACTGCAATGCAGATGTTTCTCTCTCTGCCAACGCATTCAAAACAAAAAAGGTGATCGAGCCTAAACTGTGCAACGCCCTTCCACTGGACTTGCAGTAAGATCTGCGGTCTCTGTCTCTGTTGACACTTTCAAAAATTCAATTCAATTCAATTTTATTTGTGTAGCCCTTAATCACAAGACTTTACAGGCCAGGTTATTATGGGGCCAAAAGTGATTTTGTGACACCCCCCCCCCCTAGCCCTATAGCCCCCCGAAGGACAAGAAACGACTCCCTTAATTAACAGCCTTAACAGCATTAAAAGCAGCTCATCAAGACTCATCTGTTCAGACAGGCCTTTGTCTAGTCTCTTGTGTCGTCGTATTTCGTCGTATTTTTATGTTGTATTGTTGCTGACTGTTTGATGGTCGAACTATTTTACTCCTGTGAAGCGTGTTGTGACTGTGCTCTGTGATACTGTAGGTGCAGTAGAAATAAACTTGACTTACTCGCGTTCCCCTGTTACTGGGGATTACTGGGGGACAGTGGAGCAGGGTTACAGTAGGTTAGGGGTTTGAGTTTTGGGGGCGTCTTGCTCAATGAAGTTTCTGGGGTTTCATCTGGGAGTCAATCGCCACGCCTCTCAGAATCAGAATCAGCTTCATTGCCTTCGTTTTTTGCAAACAAGGAATGTACTTGTGTGGATGTCGTGCATAACATTGAACATTAAACAGAGTATATTTAAAAAATATGTATAAAATATGAAAAGATGTGCATTAATGTAACACAAAAGTGTCCATGGGGGGGGTCAGTGGGGTCAGCGGGGTTAAACGTTGACGTGTCTATCTCTGTGTCCACGTGACCTAGGAGCCCCCCCCCCTCATGAACATACCGTACAGAGAGGGACACGCATTCAGTTAAGTGTGTCAGTGTGTTACCGACACACTGCTGCGAACAGACAGAAAGAGAGCGACTCAACAGATCAGCTCTATATCAGAGAGTTATGTTCCAAAGGCAACACGGAGAAAACTCAAAGTTGAATTCACTGCTTGCGGCGAGAAAAAAATAAAAAACAAACCCCAAAAAATTGCCTTCACAAGGTGTGAAAAATTGGTATTATCACCGTGATACGCACCAAGTAGTCCAATAAACTAGAAAGTGTGTACGGTGGTAATGGAACACAATTGAATTTATGTCCGGGGTTACATAACAGCAGCGCAGACGGTGATGGAGGCGCAACCTGTGTGTGTGTGTGTGTGTGTGTGTGCGCGTGTGCGTGTGTGTGCGCGTGTGTGTGTGTGTGTGTCTGTGGCCTCTACAGGAGTATCTGGAGGATTTGGAGACGTTGACGGCTGTGGTGTTTGTGGTCATTGGTTCGGCCGGTTTTTTTTGTACGGACTATTACAGTAACAGCAAGTGACTGGTCTGGATGAGGACTTAATTCCCATTCGGAGACATTGAGGTATAGGAGTTGGTACACAAACACTTTTGGAATAACAACAATTATGAGTGCTACACAGATGAACAATTCAACGGTAATGTGACGAAGGCAGACCTGTGCTTTAGCAATAAGAAGCCTCGATAGAAACGTCTCTAAAAATCGAGGATTATCGGCGCCAATTGAATAAGTGCGGTGTAGTCGCCGTGTCTGAGACTTGGTAATTGACGACGATACTAATGAGAAAGCTTATGATGTGGAACAGGATGAATGTGAGTTGTTTGTGATGGAATGGACCAATGGGACGCGATGTTGATGCGGCGTCAAGATGCTGCAAGGTTAAATGAATGTTGAACACGATAGAAACTATATTGGAAACGTATACTCGTTAGCTGCGTCTGTAGATATAACACCGTGTGCCCGCCTTGAAACGTTCAAGGATAAATGAGCCGGTGTGTTTGAAAAATTAATGAATACAGTGTACGTGTTCAGCTTTATTGCCTTAGTTTTTGCAAGCAAGGATCAAAATATATAGAATTTTGAAAGAAATCTAAATATATATATATAAATGAAAAAATAAACAATAAAAAGGTGCAATTAAAGAAAATATGTGCGTTAATATATAATAATAATGTATATAATAATATATATATATATATTAACAGCATTATTAAAAGGCAGACCGAAAAAGCTGAAAAACGAAATTGCTTTGTAAAAGATAACAATAAAATAATAAATCAAACGAAAGCCATTGCTGATGAATTGAATTTGTGTTTTGCAAATGACAAACAAAACACAAAACGATTTCGCGAAGGACACAGGAGTGTTGATGAAAAGGAAATACTTTTACTTTTAAATACTTATATATATGCCAGCCATTGTATATGAATATACATGTATATATGAATTAAAAAGTCCACTCATTGGAGTGCATTTGTCGCTCGTCGAAAATATTACAGAATGTTCCCGCGAAACCATTGACACGCACTGTGTCTGCAATCCGGTATATTTACCCGCAAAATGAAAACAGCCATTCATTCCCATTGATGAAGGTCGAGATAGACATCTATTCTCCAATTATAGACCAATTGCTCTGCTTTGAAAAACTATTTTGTGCAGAGATCGGCTGATCATTTCACAGAAAAGATAATTTGTTGAACCACCACCATCAGCATTGCCCACCTCTACGGCGTGGCGATGGAGGAGAGAGATCTGCTGCAATGGACAACGAGGAAGATACTGTGGGGGTGTTTATGATAGACATAAAAAAACATTCAATACTATTGATCATGGATTATTAATGACGAGATTCGAGAGATATGGTATCAGAGGGATAGCATACTCACGGCTATCGATACGTACAAATAAATAATGTTGAATCTGATCTGTCGAAGGATACTTGTGGTCTTCTGCAATGTTCGGTGCTAAGCCCTCAAATGTAATGGTATATATATATATATATATATATATATATATATATGTATGATATAATAGATGCATATCTGTCAAGGGGGTAAACACGTGGAACAGTCGTGACTGGGAAGTTAGACGAATGTGAAGTTCATTAAAATAGAATGGGCGTCACCAGCTCTGGCGAGACGTTCATTCTCGGTCACGCCCCGCCTATCAGCTGACAGCCCGGCGGTCCAATCGGACGCATGCACGCGTACACTGATATGCATTTAAGACCTGCCATCACACACACACACGCACGCATGCACACACACACACGCACACACACACACACACACACACACTCTGCAAGTTAAATGTGCTGAGCTGGATTTCCCCCACCACCACCACCGCCACCACCACCACCGCCACCACCACCAACCACCACCACCACCACTACCCCAGCCTCCACCTGCTGTGGTGCTGCTCTCTATTGGATGTCACCGACACAATGGGTCGAGATTATCCGATTGCGTAGCGACTCCCTGTCGTCAAATGTTGGCGTTCTGTATCGGACATCTGTATGTCACGCATTCAATCCTAACGGCGGGGAGTCAAGTGCGCAATTTCGTGCGATTCTTCCGATTCCGATTCCGATTCCGATTCTGAATACACGGTTACTATCTATGACTATCTTCCGACTGAAAAAAGATTCAAAGATTTCCGAAAGTTGGGAATACAAATATAGCCGACAGCTGAGGCATGGTCATCATTGTGCGTGAGATCTTTTATTGTGCGCTTCCAGTTTTGTGTTGTGGGTTGTGAAGCCTAAACCTCGTCGCGGCCAGGCAGCCCATTATACAGTAACTTCAGCGTACACCTTTTCAGTCCAATTTTCTGTTTTGTTTCTTTTGTTCCTTTTCACTGAATGCCTTGTTGTGCGCATAAAAATGTGAATAAGGACCGAAATAAGTCAGCACGACGACGTCTAAAAACTAAAAAAGATGTGCGTTTTCCATCGAGGATTGTGATTGGATGAAAACCGCGCGTGTTGTTCTGCTGTGACGACGGCCACGCTCCACGCACTGACCTATGAACCCATGCAGTGACGCATGGGACTCATGTTAAGGTGGTGGTGGTGGTGACGGTGGTGACGGTGGTGACGGTGGTGGTGACGGTGGTGACGGCGGCGGCGGCGACGGTGACATACTTTTGGATGTTCAACCAGAGACTCTTGACACTCGGAGAGGGGGAACAACCTTCTCTCTCTCCGCTTCCCTGTTGTGGAGGAAGTCGGTCATGGCGCTCTGTGCTCGGTTACACGATGTAGGAGGAGCGGGCGGTGGGAGGGAGGGTGGGAGGGAGGGAGGGAGGGCGGGCAGGTGGTGAAGGACACACGGTGTTGAGGTAACGGTTCGCTGGAGTCGTGCATCTCACACCTCCGGAGGGCCGGCCGGAAAAAACACAACCCCCGACTTTTTTTTTTTGTTTTTGCAATTTCCTTTTCTGTTTTGTGGTTTTTTTTTCGAACGTCCAAAAGAAAATGATTCAGCGGCCTCCTGAAATGACGTGGCGATTTTGTGTGGAGGTTTCGAGATGATGAGAGAGAACGTACAAATGTTCCACTCTCCTTCTCTTGACAGTTGAACACCGCAGATCGATCAGGCAGTAACCACAGTTGCGCTGCATCTGGCTGGCTGGCTGGCGAAACACTGGAAATGCGACGAGCCACGTCATAACTGGTCTCATATTGTGTGCAGTTAACCAAGTTGAGTTAGTCATACGATGAAATGAAGCATGGCGAGAACACACAAGCGATACTACTACGACTACTACTATAACTACCACTACTACTATAACTACCACTACTACTATACTACTACAGCAACTACTGCTACTACTACATTTCCATTATATTCAGGGCGTTTGGCAGATACTTTTATCCAAAGTGACTTACAAAGAGTACATTTGTCGAAAGAGACAGCAATATATCACTGTGGTTCATTCATAGTTGCAAGGCTACTACTACTAATACTACTACTACTACTAATACTAATAATTAATAATTATAATTATATTATGTTTTTAAGTAACATGTTTTTTTATCTAACAAGTGCAAGTGTAACCATTAAACAATATCGATAAATACATAAAACGCTAACTCGACAACAATGCAACTATTGAAACATACAAAGGAAACAAATCCTTGTTCACGGCAGATGTGCAGATGTGCAGTGTGCAGTATACAGTGTACAGTATGCAGTATACAGTGTGCAGTATGCAGTATACAGTGTACAGTATACAGTGTGCAGTATACAGTGTAAAGTATGCAGTGTACAGTATACAGTGTACAGTATGCAGTATACAGTGTACAGTATGCAGTATACAGTGTGCAGTATACAGTGTAAAGTATGCAGTATACAGTGTACAGTATACAGTATACAGTGTACAGTATACAGTGTACAGTATACAGTGTACAGTGTGCAGTATGCAGTATACAGTGTACAGTATACAGTGTGCAGTGTACAGTATAAAGTGTGCAGTATGCAGTATACAGTGTACAGTATACAGTGTACAGTGTGCAGTATGCAGTATACAGTGTACAGTGTACAGTGTACAGTATACTGCATACACCCAGACCGGAAGGGGAGGCGCTGCATATTGGTCACATTGGTGGGTGTGGCTAAGGTCAGGCCGCCGTGACGGATGGCGCCGGTGTCGCAGTGGACAGACAGGGATCCTCTGGCTGGAGGAGGTATTGGTTGGCCCCCGGGGTGGATGTCACATGCGTTGTGTTGCCGTGACGTCGTGGTGGTGGTGGTGGTGATGGTGGCGGGTGGCCCCGGGTGTCAGTGGCTGCCTGGCTGGGTGTCAGTGGCTGCCTGGCTGGCTGCCTGGCTGGCTGGCTGGCTGGCCGGCCGGCCGACTGGCTGGCTGGGTGTCAGGGTGCCACGGGTGTCGATGCCTGGGATGTCTTTGTGTGTCGCCTTTTATCAGGTCAGAGGCACACAACCCAACACACACAGTCACACACACACACTCACTCGACTTTCTGTGTCTCTCTCTCCTCCTCTCCGTCCCTCCGTGGCATGCGTGTGTGGTTCTTAGGTTAGTTACCCCACTCCTCTCTCTCTCATCTCTTCTCATCTCTCTCTCGTCTCTCCGTCACTTCTTCTCCTCTCGCAATCTCTTCTCTCTTCTCTCCGCTGACTGCCTTCCTCTCTTCTCTTTCTCTCTCCCCCTCTCTCTCCCTTCCTCACTCGCTCCTCTGTCTCTCCCGTCTCTCTCTCTCTCTCTCTCTCTGCTCTCTCTCTCTTCCTCTCTCTCGCTGTGCTTCAATGCAATTCAAAGGATCGGAGAATAAACACATACAGGTAACATTGCAGAACATGTTTAAACATTAACAAAGAAAATTACAAAGCAACACAAAAAAAGAGGTGACATGTCGATTATCAGTACAAAAGTACAGTACAAGTGCAAAAAAATTAGCTAAATGTTGAGGGAGTGAAATCAAACTATTTCCTTGGAACTGGGCCACAGAATGATTATCTCTCTCTCTCTCTCTCTTCTCTCTCTTTCACACAACACTCTCTGTCTCTCTCTCCTCTGTCTGTCTGTCTGTGTCTCTTCCTAGTCTTTCCCATCAATTAGTCAGCGGTAGGTGAGTAAACGGCGGGTGCCCTGGGTGCCAGCGCTATCTCTCCCCGGGTTTGGTTATTTTGCAGGTGCGCGGACCCGAGGCCAACGCCGGGTATATTGTTTCCATAGTTAGCTAATAAGTGCATACACTGCTCGGAGATTGGCCTTCATTTATCCCTCCTCACCATGACTCACTCTCAGCCAAAAACCCTCTCGGTGAATAGAGAGAGAGAGCGAGAGAGAGAGAGAGAGAGAGAGAGAGAGACGAGAGAGAGAGAGAGGTAGAGAGGAGAGAGAGAAGAAGAGAGAGAGAGAGAGAGAGAAGAGAGGACGGTATGTGCTTTTTGCGTCACAGACCAGACAGACGGACGGACAGACAGACAGATGGACAGACAGAACGACAAGCATATGGGCTGACGGGAGGCAGGGGAGTGTTGAGCTAAGCCACGCCTGCCTCTGTTGGTTTTTCGGAAAAAAAGGTCCTCCGCAACTGTGACCTTCTAACTCTAAAATTACATTCATAGAACTATTCTGTAATATGACTATAATAATAATAATAAATAATAATAATGATAAATAACCAAAAAAACACAGACCCAAATCCATTACTGTTCTAGTCCACAAAACAGACAACACTACAAATACAAGAGCTGAGTCTTGTGTCTATGAACTAACTTGTGTATTCCCCCCCGTTCCCGAACCGCCAACAAGAAGGTCCAAAACGTCCAAACGAGAACACACAGGCTGTGAAACCAAACTAAATTGTAACGTTTGAGTGAATGAAGTTTAAAAAAGAAAATCAAGTTTGGATTCTTGCGGTACACGCACGCACACACAACACGCCAACACACACACACACACACTCCTTCAGTGAAAATACAGTCGAATTAGACCGTCGACCCTGTGAGGCAGAAAGCCAGCCGTGGAGCGGGAGACATTGCGCCCAAGAGGAAATGCTCCGGGTCACCGTGACCTCCCACTCACTACCCGGAGACACACCCCACTCTCTCCCTCCCTCCACATATCCCTAGACACATATTGAAGTGATTAATAATGTGGGTAAGTGTCTTGATAAGAATCCAATGTCGCTGGCGTTTCCTAAGTCAACCCACACACACACACCACACACACACACACACACACCAACACCAGCCACACACACACACGAAGTCGAAAAAAAGACCCACAATCAGCATAAAAACAGGATTAATGAAACAGAACGAAATACATGAATCGATTCTCTGAACAATCCAAACACACAGCACAGACACACACACACAAACAGTTGGATTAGCGGAGGTTTTTAAAGTTAATATTGCAAACATGTATTTAAAAAGAAAAGTATTGCACACCGCCACTACACGGGGGGTACACGGAGTCCGTGCGGAAACACACACAGCCAACACCTCGTGGCCGTTTAAAGGAAAAGTTAACAACAACACAACAACAACAACAACAACAACTTTGAGATTTAACGAATTTAGCAGACAATGGCCGCCTGCTGCTTCAGCTATCCGGTGTGCTGGTTTTTTGTTTTTCGTGGACACCGCATGCTGGTGCTATAACTACAAAGCTATTTATGGTTTTTTAAGAGGCGGGTAAATAAGAGTTTACCGCATGTTTAGCCTTCAGCGCACTGACCCCTGAGCATAACTCAATCTCATTACGTTCAAAGTTTTTTAGTTTACAGAAGTTAGTATTCCAACGTCCTGCGTCCTCTTGCCATGAGCCGGGTGACTGTTTGTTTGAGTTGTGATAGAGAGAGAGAAAAAGAGAGAGAGAGAGAGAGAGGGAGAAGAGAGAGAGAGGAGAGAGAGGAGGGATTGAGTGGGGAAGGGGATCGCTACAGGTTATTTTATCTCTCTCTGCTGGTTCTCTCTCTCCCCTCTCTCTCTGTCTCCTCTCTTATCACCCTCTCTCTCTCTCTCTCTCTCTCTCTCTCTCTTTTCTCTCTATCTAGTCTTAATCACCTCTCTCTCTCTGCTCTCTCTCCTCTCTCTCATCTCTCTCTCTCTCGTCCGTCTCTCTCTCCGCCCACAAAGCTCCTTTTAAGGCAGTGATTTCAGCAATGGATTACAGCAAGAAAAGAAAAAGTGTGAGGTGTAAAAAAGGAAGACTTCTGAATTTCTGAAACACCGCCAGCAGCAGCAGCCCTGCAGTTTGTGCTGCTCGACGGGCCGTTGCGGTTGCGGTATAGACGGCGTAACTGCCGCTGTGTTACCGGATCAAACGCACACAAACGAGGTCTTCGGCGTTGTGCGCGTAAAAAAAAAAAACGGGCGCCTCGTCGGACCCCCGGAGGAACGCATGTCGGGCTCACGTAGCTGTCTTATGTTTTTATACATCGTAAGCGGTCGCCGCTAAATATTAGCATTTTGGTTGTTGTTGTTGTCATAACGGCGTGTGTGTGTGTTGTGGGGGGGGGGGGTGGCTGGTGTGGGTGATTAATCGACAAACCTCAGGCCTGTATGCGGCGAGGCATCCGGGAACGCCTGGCCGGGCCGTTCGCCGTCCTCGCGAGGAGGACGGCGAGGCGCGGCGTTCCCCGAAGCGCTCCGTAACGACGTCGATTGAATGGGAAGCGCAGCAAGCAGAGCAGCAGCAGCAGCCAGCAAGCAGCTGAGGAGGAGCCTTCTGCCAATGTTTCCACCGCATCTGGACCCAGATGCCTCTCCTGTCTGGCCATTCCCTCCTCCTCCTCCCTCCTCCTCCTCCTCCTCTTACTTACTTAATTCTGATTTTAGTTTTTTTTTTTTGCCGCCCGCGTGTGGTGTGAGTGAGACAGAGACTGAGACTGAAAGAGAGAAGTGTGTGTGTGTGTGTGGTGTGTGTGTGGTGTGAGTGTCTGCGTGTGTGTCCTGTGTGTGTGTGTGTCCCTGTGTGAAGTGAGTCTTGTGTGTGTGTGTGAGTGTCTGTTGTGTGTCTGCGTGTTGTGTCCACGGTAAAG
>PIJE02002466.1:42006-68153 GCA_002895965.2 Coryphaenoides rupestris | reverse complement strand
GCGTTCACGTCCAGCACACCGAACGCAGAACGCAGTCCGTCTCCCCGTTTGTGTCAAAGTGTCAGCCCGGCGCTGGAGTCTATAAAAAATAAATAAATAAATAAATAAATCCGCGGAAAATGCAACGGTCCAACTTTTGTTGCAACACCAGCAGAACCTCGTGGCTCCCGCATTTCATCACCCAAACGACGAGACCACTCTGAAGGTGGTCTCGTCCCCGGGCACGCTCCGCACGGCGACCTTTGAACTCATCAAGAGGGGACCTAAATGCCAGCTAAATGCCACCGCATGGACCTGGCTGGGGAGTTAGCTTTTTTTCAGGGGGGGGGGATTTACCGTGTTGTCAATTCTCGCCGTAACTTATCTGATAAAACATTGTTATTATCATTGAGAATGCGAACAAGAGCTTTTATTCGAAGTTAAGACCTAATAATGCGTGGGGCTGGGCGACACGAAAAATTGTATTATCCTGAAATATCCTCAAAATACCATTCTAAACAACAATCTAATTGGGGTGTTTGGAAATTGAAGTATGGTATTGGACTTAAACTAGTTTTCCTTTCTCGCTGACATTTCAAACCTCATATTTGATCATTTTAAGGGTATATCATCACATCATTTTAACGATTCAATATGACGATAAACCACAATATTGACTTATTGCCCAGCCTGAATAGTACCTTAGTTACAATGCTAAGGTACAATACTCTGTGTGTGTGTGTGTTTACATCCGTGTGTGCGTGTGGCTGACCTGTAGATTCCTTCCACCAGGATGAGGATCTTCTTCCAGGGCCGGTGTGTGCGAGGCTGTCCCGTGCACACCGCCTCCCTCAACAGCTTCTCCAGACTGTGCATATCTGTGAGTGACACACACACACACACACACACACACACACACACACACACACACACGACGTTAACATTGACAACAACAAACTTCATGTGCATACAAAACACTATGCTTTTGTGTGACCAACTCGCCTTATCTTAAAATAAAAGGTATTAAATACAACACACATTAAAAAAGGTTCACAAAAGACTATGAATTAATGCATAGTCAAGCAGTCAGCACTAAGTAAACAAGGCACCACTCTATCAGCGGTGAACACCTTTAACAAACACACACACATAGTTAATAGCTTTGCCTTATTATTCGTAAGCGAACACCGGGACGATTTTCCTCCGGCAAACTGTGTTCCAATAAGCGCCTGTGATGGGGCAAGAAAATGAACAAATGATGGAACGGCTGCCGAGATCAACTCCCATTAAGTGCTCAGATGAACCACTGTCCATGTGTCCCATGTTTTCCATGTATAGCCGTGTGCAGCCAGCAGATGGCAGTGTTGAACAGCTACTGATCACGTTGGGCAATCAGTGTCTGCAAACAGAGAGGCGGGTCTTAGTGTTGACGGGCGCAGAGACGGAGCAAAACAGCAGGCCCCGCCCACACCCGGGGAGGAGAACATGTAATTGCTCTCTCCATGTGAAGGTGCCTCCTTGTCATTTTGGGGCCTGATAGCAGGCAACGGAATAACGGCTGCAAGATACCGACACGGCGGAAGCCAGAGCTACGTTTTTATGGTCAAAATACAGAACCTTCAAGCAGATATAAGTCGATGCGGGCAATGCAACGTGAGGTTTCAGCAGAAAGAATGGGAAAACGAATGTGTCCGGACAAACTGCACAGGTTTTAGCTAACTAAACAACGCAATTGATCTTTGTGTTTGGTTAAATGCTGATCTTTCCTTGGTGATTCGATCAAATCGTTGGAAATATCAAAGTATTTCGTTTCCGGCCAGTCGGTGGGATAATTTCTCCGAGAAGTGCAAAGTAAGGAGAACGGGACACCGAGATTATATATTGACGATATTGAGTTTGTATACATAGGGTGCTTAGATCTTTAAGACGGCTAAAGGCCTTTTGTTAGCCGTTTGTTCCCTTCCTGGTGGGGGCGTGGCTTCAGTGTATGACACACATTACGTTCTGTCCCTAGGCCATGTATGCAAGGTATGCAACAGTTAAATAATTTAAGTAGGCTAACTACAAAACATCAGGTCAATCATCTCTTCAATTGTAAATCCTATGCGCATTATACGGGCATCAACAAGTATAAAGGCCGATTGTCATGTTGCTTTTTAAAAGAGGTTCATTAGAATACAACAATTCAAGGGACTGGTGTTGGAAACTATCTTTGGTCACTGTTTCTGCAACTGTCAATGTTTCTCTGTACTTGTCCCTTACAAATAAATGAACAAACTAAACAAAAAAATACACATCACAATTGTAGAGTGTGCATGGAGATGGATGGATGGCCATCAAAAGTTAAAGCTTATTATAATGAACTTCTGGGATGTGTAGCTTTACACATCATGGACTGCGGCGCGGGGGACTGCATCTCAGACCCAGATCTTCAAATCCTACATGGTTTTGTGCCCGGACCCCACACCACTGTACTGCAGATGGAGATCTTCTACTGTGGCGGCTGATTGGCTGCACATGGCACACGCACGCCAGCGCAGTCACAGATCACAGTCGGATAAGCAATGACCCAATATAGATTACGATCACGGACGCCGTTCATATAAAGTCCCATAGAGCTGAAGTCTCGAGGCAAGAGTGATTACATCACGTCTCAAAGCAGAAGCACACACACACACACACACACACACACACACACACACAAACATACGTGTTGGCACAGAAATAATCACAAACGCGGCGAAGTCCTGCGATTTCAGCACTTCTTTTTGTACACCGCGATTGATTATCTCGTTGGCTGGGAGGCATTCTTCTGAACATACAAGCCTGATTCCAAAGCAGCCCAAACCAGTCTGTCTAGCACCACCACCACCCACCATCGTCTGACGAATTCCTCTTCACCCGCGCGGAAACGCATGTGTCAGAACCTCAGCCGCAACCCTTCAATCGGCTCGCCAGACAGACACACAGACAGACACACACACAGACACACACTCAAAATAAGGGAATAACCCTTTTCTGTCTCCATATCTGTCTAACACCGTCTGGCAACGGCGACGGGTAAGGGAACACCGCCCGTCTCGGCAAAGAGAGGCCTTTTAGGAGCTGACAAAGAGAGAGAGAGAGAGTGAGAGAGAGAGAGAGCGAGAGCGACACGGAATGACGGAATGCATAAGGTCTAGCAGAATCTACCGCCCGCGGCAGACGGGTGGCAGGAGAGTCTGTGGGTGGTGCAGGAGGTGGTGGAGGTGGTGGAGGTGGAGCTAGGGAGGGTTGGGGGTGGGGGTGCGGGGTTGTATGGCAGGTTAGGCGAAGGGAATGGCCTGAGGGCCGGTTACTCTCTGCGATGCGGGGCCCCTGGGGGCCGGCGGAGAGAGCCGAGCCCAAACCGACTCGCCTTGTACCTGTCAGCTCCCATCTGCTGCTGCTGCTGCTGCCGCCGGACGGAGGAGGAGGAGGAGGAGGACGAAGAGGGGGAGGAGTTGGAGGAGGCAGAGGAGGAGGAGGAGTTGGAGGAGGAGGAACGCCTCTCTACCTCCGCCCTCCCCCCGTCTCCTCCAAGTGGGAGCGAATCCTCTTCTTTTATTTTTAGAGTATTCTATTTTCATTTCCACTATTCATGCTAGCTGTGCTCCGCCTCCACCCACCCCTCCCCTCTCCTCCCCTCTCCTCTCCTCCCCCACCCCCACCCTACATCCCTTTATCTCCGTGGGGAAACAGCGCGATTGCGCCATAAATAGCAGACCCGCAGCCTACCTATCCGGTATATCGGTGAAACGAGAAGGACGAGGCACGGAAAATAAATAAACAGGGCGAGCTGTGAAAGCCGGCGTACTCACTGTTGTGCTTGAACACGCGGATGGTAGCCCCCGACAGCCGGGCCCCCAGCACCAGGGACGTGTGGTTCAGCTCGTCGCTCAGGATCAGGCAGCCCTGCAGAGCCCGCACACACACACACACACACACACACACACACACACACAACACAACACAATGAGCTAATGCTAATGCTAATGCACCTCAGCGCCTTTAAATATTACATTAGGAGCCACCGTGCCGCCGCTTTATAGACAGGCTGCACGCCCACATCCACGTACGTGTGTGTGTGTGTGTGTGTGTGTGTGTGTGTGTGTGTGGTGTGTGTGGTGTTGCTGTAATGAAGAATGAACTAATACGGGAATATGTGACCATGAATTATGTAGTAATTATTGAAAGTGCATTCATCTTTAATAGACTTGTGAAATGGCCTTCGAGCATAATATGTTTCCTTCAACGTACACAATGTAACTGTGACTATAACTTTTGCTTTTTTTGTAAGAGATTGCTTCCAATATACATAAATGAGTGTATAACCAATAATAAACTCCCGCTCCGTTCGTTCACCGTTTTATGTACAGAGGAGGTTCCACGGCTTAAATCCTATTTGGTTTGGTGCGGCCATTGGCGAGGAGGACAGCTCATATGGGAGACAGTGAATTCAAACTGCACTGTCGTCCCGAGACAAAAATGAACCTTTGCCTGAGCATATAAAAAGGCAAATGATTATTTTGTCTATACTATTATTTTTTGGGGGTTTGCTAGCGGTTGACTTTCCGGTTCCCCTCGCTTTGATTCTCTCTGTGTCTTCACGCCACACAACAACTCTAACTCTAACAAACCAATTATTAGCCGACACCGAGCTCACATCACTGAACCCTTCTTCCCTAGAAACCAAAAGTGCATTTAACCGGATTACAGTTTACAGAAAAATTGATTTAAAAACACCGACCGAAACAACAACAAACCCAGACTAATAGAATTTTGATGATTTGACGGCTGAAAGCTGAAAATTAAACGGACAATATCATTATCTTGACAAATGTATATATGGACCAAGGGGCAGGCGCTGGTGGTGCAGGGTGCGTTGCCACCCGTGGTGTCAGTGACAGGTCTGCGCGTTTTGTGATTATTTCCGTGCCAACACGTATGTTTGTGTGTGTGTGTGTGTGTGTGTGTGTGTGTGTGTGTGTGTGCTTTTGCTTTGAGACGTGATGTAATCACTCTTGCCTCGAGACTTCAGCTCTATGGGACTTTATATGAACGGCGTCCGTGATCGTAATCTATATTGGGTCATTGCTTATCCGACTGTGATCTGTGACTGCGCTGGCATGCGTGTGCCATGTGCAGCCAATCAGCCACCACGGTAGAAGATCTCCATCTGCAGTACAGTGGTGTGGGGTCCGGGCACAAAACCATGTAGGATTTGAAGATCTGGGTCTGAGATGCAGTCCCCCGCGCCGCAGTCCATGGCGAAGTCCTGCGATTTCAGCACTTCTTTTTGTACACCGCGATTGATTATCTCGTTGGCTGGGAGGCATTCTTCTGAACATACAAGCCTGATTCCAAAGCAGCCCAAACCAGTCTGTCTAGCACCACCACCACCCACCATCGTCTGACGAATTCCTCTTCACCCGCGCGGAAACGCATGTGTCAGAACCTCAGCCGCAACCCTTCAATCGGCTCGCCAGACAGACACACAGACAGACACACACACAGACACACACTCAAAATAAGGGAATAACCCTTTTCTGTCTCCATATCTGTCTAACACCGTCTGGCAACGGCGACGGGTAAGGGAACACCGCCCGTCTCGGCAAAGAGAGGCCTTTTAGGAGCTGACAAAGAGAGAGAGAGAGAGTGAGAGAGAGAGAGAGCGAGAGCGACACGGAATGACGGAATGCATAAGGTCTAGCAGAATCTACCGCCCGCGGCAGACGGGTGGCAGGAGAGTCTGTGGGTGGTGCAGGAGGTGGTGGAGGTGGAGCTAGGGAGGGTTGGGGGTGTGGGGTTGTATGGCAGGTTAGGCGAAGGGAATGGCCTGAGGGCCGGTTACTCTCTGCGATGCGGGGCCCCTGGGGGCCGGCGGAGAGAGCCGAGCCCAAACCGACTCGCCTTGTACCTGTCAGCTCCCATCTGCTGCTGCTGCTGCCGCCGGACGGAGGAGGAGGAGGAAGAAGAAGAGGGGGAGGAGTTGGAGGAGGCAGAGGAGGAGGAGGAGTTGGAGGAGGAGAAACGCCTCTCTACCTCCGCCCTCCCCCCGTCTCCTCCAAATGGGAGCGAATCCTCTTCTTTTATTTTTAGAGTATTCTATTTAAATTTCCACTATTCATGCTAGCTGTGCTCCGCCTCCACCCTCCCCTCCCCTCCCCTCTCCTCCACCCCACCCCCACCCTACATCCCTTTATCTCCGTGGGGAAACAGCGCGATTGCGCCATAAATAGCAGACCCGCAGCATACCTATCCGGTATATCGGTGAAACGAGAAGGACGAGGCACGGAAAATAAATAAACAGGGCGAGCTGTGAAAACCCGGCGTACTCACTGTTGTGCTTGAACACGCGGATGGTAGCCCCCGACAGCCGGGCCCCCAGCACCAGGGACGTGTGGTTCAGCTCGTCGCTCAGGATCAGGCAGCCCTGCAGAGCCCGCACACACACACACACACACACACAACACAAGGAACTAGCATTAGCTAATGCTAATGCACCTCAGCGCTTTTAAATATTACATTAGGAGCCACCGTGCCGCCGCTTTATAGACAGGCTGCACGCCCACATCCACGTGTGTGTGTGTGTGTGTGTGTGTGTGTGTGTGTGTGTGTGTAATAATAATAATAATAGGGAATATGTGACATGAATTATGTATAATTATGAAGTGCATCATTTTAATAGACTTGTGAAATGGCCTTCGAGCATAATATGTTTCCTTCAACGTACACAATGTAACTGTGACTATAACTTTAGCTTTTTTTGTAAGAGATTGCTTCCAATATACATAAATGAGTGTATAAACAATAATAAACTCCCGCTCCGTTCGTTCACCGTTTTATGTACAGAGGAGGTTCCACGGCTTAAATCCTATTTGGTTTGGTGCGGCCATTGGCGAGGAGGACAGCTCATATGGGAGACAGTGAATTCAAACTGCACTGTCGTCCCGAGACAAAAATGAACCTTTGCCTGAGCATATAAAAAGGCAAATGATTATTTTGTCTATACCATTATTTTTTGGGGGTTTGCTAGCGGAGCCTTTGACTTTCCGGTTCCCCTCGCTTTGATTCTCTCTGTGTCTTCACGCCACACAACAACTCTAACTCTAACAAACCAATTATTAGCCGACACCGAGCTCACATCACTGAACCCTTCTTCCCTAGAAACCAAAAGTGCATTTAACCGGATTACAGTTTACAGAAAAATTGATTTAAAAACACCGACCGAAACAACAACAAACCCAGACTAATAGAATTTCGATGATTTGACGGCTGAAAGCTGAAAATTAAACGGACAATATCATTATCTTGACAAATGTATATATGGACCAAGGGGCAGGCGCTGGTGGTGCAGGGTGCGTTGCCACCCGTGGTGTCAGTGACTGATCTGGTCTTGTTGTTTGTCCCGCGGGCCGGCTGCCTGCTGCTGGTGGTGGTGGTGGTGGTGGTGGTGCTGGCGGCGGCGACTCCCTGGCCTCACCCAGGAGCCATCGCTCTGCTACAGAGCCTGCCCACGGGGGAACGGCTGAGGGCCTTACAAACCTGCTCCGTCTATAAAGCCACAAACTGGAAGCGACAGTGTCTCCTTTTAACCGGCCATTCACCAGATCCTGTCACTTAACCCCCACCCGGCCCCCCAGCCCCAGGCCCAAGACCCCCTTTCCTCCCATCCAGTCCAATCCAATCAGTGACGTGTGTCGTGTGTCGTGTGTGTGTGTGTGTGTGTGTTGTGTGTGTGTGTATCTGTGTGTGTGCGTGTGCGTTGCCCCCGGTAACCCCGCTGTGTCGGGGCTGAGCTGGTGTGCCTCGTGGGCATATATGGGCACACGAGACGCGTAATCAGACCCCAGAGTGTCGTCTTCGACAGCGCCTGTGTCTGCAACACCCCCCCATGTCCCACCCACCGCGGGGACATGTTTAACTGTAACAGGCGACGCCTCAAGGCCTTCCTCCTCCTGGCCACTGTAAGCTTTAATTAGCATTGTAATTAATGAGCTCGGACGGGGACGTTGCCGTTCGCAGCCCCCTCGTCGGGTTTGAGCCGTTTCACACACATTCAGGGCCGCCGCTGCCGCCAGCCGCATGTAAGAGACGGGAACGGGAGATAGTAATAATTAAGCGCGCGCAGTGAAAGACTTTGGCTCAATAAAGTGGGATTTTTGCCTGAAAATTGGAAGGTTTCTGGTTCGATCCCCTGGCTCGGCATAGCCAAGTATCGAGGAGGTCCCTGAGCAAGACACCTAAACGGCTTCCGACTAGTCGTTGGCCGACGCCTCGCACGGTTGACACCACCACCGTCGGCGTGTGAATGAGATGAATGTGAGGCAATATTCTAAAGCGTTACGTAAATAAAACCCGCTGACCTTGCGGACGAGTGCCGGGATGTTCATGGAGTTGGTGGCGAAGCCCATGCCGAAGGTCATGGAGGATTCCACGCCCACAAAGTCGGCCACGAGTTGCTCCAGCTCTTCGTGGATGCGGAGGTTCCCTGCAGGGTGGAAAGAAGTCACCAAAACAGTCAGTCAGTCAGTCAGTCCCATCGACTGGACATGCACTCTGCTGCTGCTGTACCCTGATGGCGATCTATACATCTATCGGTTTCGGATTGGATTCTTTTTAGATGGATAGATATAGAACTTTATTAATCCCGACGGAAATTCTTGTGCCATGTTGCATAGCAATACAGTACAATAAAACAATATGGAAATCAACAGAATAATACAAACAGATTTGCAAATGTACAGTCAAAATATACAAATATGTAGGCAAGATAAGATATTCCAACGGCGAAAACTATTTGGCAATTTTACGACGAACAACTGAAAAGAAAAAGGCTGGACAAAAGAAACAACGGAGTTAGACCCCCCAGACGACGGCCACGCTCCACGTCTCTTGCGGTGACTTCTGCGAGCAAAAAAGAAGACACATTTGTGTTTCTCGTCTCTCCAGCTAATGCATTGTGATCCTAGCGTGACTCCAGCGAGCGCAGATGTCGTCCCCCCCAAAAAAAAATTAATCGTCGAAGATTGGACGGGATTTCTTTCGAGGGAAATATAACAACAAATCAGTGATTATGTCCCGGCATCCTTAAGGCGCTCTTAAATCTGTCACCGTCAGATAACGATGATAAAGTGCTTAATTGTGTAACGAGGAGCCACAGGGTGAAGAAAAAAGAAAAAAGAAATGGGCCAAGGTTCAGATGTTTTGAATGTGATGTGTTTTTTCTCGTCTTTAGGCACCGCTAAATTACAAAGCTCTCACAGTGTGCCTTCTGTGTCGATTGGCCTGAAAGCTAAATATACCAAAGCGATTCTCCCTCTCTCCCTCCCTTCCTCTTCCTCTCTTCCTCCCTCCCTCCCCTGTACGGCATTCCCCAATTCGGTGCATTCCATCCAGGCCTCGCGCCAAGTCAAATCGATTCATACATTTCCCGAACCACTCAAGAGCTCCGGGGCCCCTGCCGGCGCACGTCACTTTTCTAATCAGTCCGCATTGGCATCCCCCCCCCCCCCCCTCCTCCCTCCTCGCTCCTCACAGAGCACTTTACTCAGCAGTGTGTTAGCGGGGGGGCCTCTGCTCCACTTTTATTGATATGCTAACCCCATATGGGCGCCGCCGCCGCCGCCACCACCGCCGCTACTACGCTACTACTTCTGCAAGTCTCCCAGGTGCCACGGACGGCCGTCGACTCCAGTTTGAACGCGAGACCTCATTTCCCACCTTGGCTCTCATTGGTCCGGTTCCCGTTTTTAGGTCCTTTAAATAACCGCAACCTAACCGCAACCTTGATTCCACACTCACGCAGTAAGAATGACGCTATCTGGATTGGCTTACTAGGTCACTTATTTGCCAGAGCCCAACTTCAAAGAGCGTTTATGTGGATTCCATAAAAATATCTGGGAGAGCAATAAGGTGGAGGAGGCCGCGGTGTTATTGCTGCCGTTATTGCTCAGAGGGCAGTTAAAACTCAGTTGTGCTCCATGACTCGTCCTTGGATCAATGTGTTTCTTGTGTACGTCTTACACTTAACACCAGACACCTTCCGCCGGACTTGAGATCGGTGGTCTCAGTTGACACCTTTATAAAGCAGCTGAAGACTCATCTGTTCACACTGGCCTTTGTCTAGCCTCTTGTGTCTGTATTGTGCGGTTTTTTTTATGTCCTCTGTTTTTTTTTATGTTTTACCGTTTAGTCCTATGTGATGGTTTTGTTTTACTCACTGCGCAGCGCCTCGTGTCTTGTCTGTGAAGGTGCTATATAATAATAAATACACTACTTCCTTACTTACAGATAGCCCAACCCAGAGTAGTTAATCATTTGCATGACATAAACCCCAGGAGGGAACCACAAGTGTCAACACATATTTTGAGCACCTGTTTCCATCTTCCGTTGGTGATCAGAGGGACGTTCGTCATCTGAATCCGAGCCAACTTTTCAATGCAAGTGCTGGGTTTTGTTTTTTAACACAGGGCGTTTATGTATGTAGAATTTTTCAAAGCCAACACACAATTCACCTTGAAACAAGCATGAGAGAGGACGTTACGGACGGACGGACGGATAGAATGAATCTACCGCGTGTACCGGTGTGTAATACCACGGTAAAAAAATCGTATGTTGACTTGATACGTAGCGTGTGGTTATCAAATATAAATCGATGTTGAAAAGACGGACACAAGCAGGAGAATAAGCTCCCGGCCTGTCTCCTCCGGCTCCGTCTTTACGCTGGCTCATCTATATGCAAATCTATCGTCGGCGAGACGCGAGCGAAGACGAGAGCGCCGCCAACGGCAACGCCAACGTCACCCAAGACGAGACGCACGCGTGGACGCAACTCACACAGCGGGGTTGCGTTGCGTTGCGTTGCCTCGACGTGCGTCATCGAACCAGAGTAGTCGAGAAGAGTTGGCGCTTTTCTGCACATCTGTTTGTATTATTCGGACCACATGCTTCCCAACGCCACGCGGTTGTATGCGTAGGATAGCTTCTATATACGCGGTGATCCCCCACGGTGCCCAGACTGGAGATGACCCAAAAACTTTCCACACACATGGAGCAGTGAGAGTGAGAGAGGGTGGTGGCGGTGAGTCAGTGATTAGATGAGTGTGTGTGTGTGTGTGTGTGTGTGTGTGTGTGTGTGTGTGTGGTAACCTGAATGAGATGGACTCGATCCAGAGTTAACGATTAAACTGCCCACCCCAGAATTTTCTTTTTTTTATAAAACCCAAGTGATACATTACAAAAAAAAAACGATTACTTTTTTTTACGGCCGGCGTGATTCACCGAGTGTGAACAACAACACAGAGGCGAGGGTGACGCAGGTGACAGAGACTAGAACCTCTCATAATTGCGGCTTAAATCGGGTGTCATGGGTGAGAGGCCTCAAACCCAGAAGCCAGGCAAACGGAAGACTAAAAGAACAAAACGTGTATGTGACTATTAAACTGTGTGTGTGTGTGTGTGTGTGTGTGTGTGTGTGTGTGTGTGTGTGTGTGTGTGTGTGTGTGTGTGTGTGTGTGTGTGTGTGTGTGTGAGAATGCGGGTGTGGCGTGCTTGCACTCTGCCATACATAGATAGGGCCTGTATCAAAAGGCTTTGCAGTCCGTCTCCTCCCAGGCCTCTCTGTGAAGCTCTGCACAGACTCCCGAGTCCTAGTGTGAGCCTCGCTGATGTCATCACACGCCCTCGACATGTGCACGCACACTCACACACACATAGCTTGGTGTCAGTCATTCAAAGCAATGACGCGCACAAGGCTTCCCGTTTGTCTTTTTAAAAAGGTAGTGCAATATGCACACACACACTCACCACACACCACACACACACACACACACACACACACACACACACACACACACACACACACACACACACACACACACTCACCATAAATGCCCAGCTGAGAGCTTTCCTGCAGAATTAATTTGAGTGGCGGGCGGTGAGTGTGTTGGGCTGCAGGTTCGGCTCAGCGTGCCACTGCACCCCCACAGTGTTTAGGGTGCACAGAGTGTGGTGGCGAAGCCAAGCCAGGAAATAGTTATGCAATGAAGGCCAAGAAATGGAGGATGTGCCATTCCACATGGTGAAGACGTCTGGGCTCATATGATTATTTTATGTCTAGGATGTTGTATAACGCTGTGTTTCACTGTAATAACTTTTACACAGAAATCCTCCTGGACCAGAGTGTAAGAATCCGAGCGTAGCCAGCCAAACTCTACATAATTACTAAGTGAATTAATGCATGTAAGCGGCCGTGCCACGGAAAAGATAATTAAAGTTTTTGCCGTTATAATTCATGAGGAAGATAATAAATGATGGTTCGGGAGATAAAGCTGTACTTTTGCATGTCGGATTAATTACCGTGTGAAACCTCGGGAATTTCTTCGGCTCACGGCCGCCTCGCGCCGAATAACTACAGGCGTTCACATGCCAAAATGTGAAAATAAAACTAAAAGTGGATACCAACAAAGAGATACTGACAAAGAGCGGTGAAAACCAAAAACAAAAGTGTTCAGAATCTTTTGTTGGATGTTGGTTTTGTTGGACACGATGCATGCTGGGTAGTTCACCACAACACTCACCCACTTCCTGCCTCGAGCTGCAGACCCCGGCTCCGTAGCGGAGGGTCTGGTCCGCTACCGTTTTGAGGAAGTCGGCGTTGTTCTCGGCGAAACCGAGGTAGTTGTAGGAGCCCATGTTGATCACGTTTTCAATCGTCTTCCCCGTTAGCCTGCCAGAAAAAAGTCATTTATTCACTTTATTCATCATTCTTTAACGAAACCATCAGACACGACAGATATGAAGTGGGGAAAAAGAAACTTTGGTTTGGTTTGGTTTCGTCTCACTCTCTCACACGCGCACACACACACACACACAAACACACAAACACACACACAAACACACACGTTACTATGGTTCATTTAATTTATTTTTGGCTCCTCTGGAGTACATCACACACACACAACACACGACTAGACAAAAAACATCCCCAAATCCCTGTACCAATCTGTATTGTCCTGCATGTGATTGAATCCGGATGCCATCTCAATAATATAATATAATATAATATAATATAATATAATATACAATATGTTCAGCAGGCAGCTCATTCCTTGAACTGAAAAGTTGCAGTGGAGCTATTTAATATTGTTGCTTATCATCTTTCAGTGGTAAAGTCAATAAATAAAGATCCACCTATTCTGATATGACGTGATGATATTCTGTCACGTAAATGATCTGAGAAGATATCAATACATATATTTATGAAAATATATTTATAAAGAAAATGCTAAAGAGTGCATAATTTCATCTGTACAACTGCACATTCTGCACTTTATAAAGGTTTTTTGCAAATATGTTTTAATTTGAGGTCAGAGCAAATGCAGAAGTAAACACTTCTCTGTTAATGGACAGGAAGCGGCACCGTTCACATGCTACTCAGCTATTGGTGACTTCCAAAAAACCACTTCCCACTTCCCACTTCCCACCTCCCACCTCCCCCCCGCCTCAGGAGATCGTGGGGTTAGAGAGCTGCGTGTACCTGAAGGTCCAGTTGTAGTCGTCGGACACTCGCTCCATCAGGTCGAAGGCGGGTCCCGGCAGACTGCAGATGGGCCGGTTCCAGTTGTCCCTCACCCTCATGTACAGGTTCCGCGTGTAGAAGTTCTCAAAATCTTGGTACATCGGCACGAAATCCTGAAAGCAAGTGGGGGGGAAACACATGAGGTTATCGTTACGGATGACTTCAAGGGTCGCAGAACAACAACATGCGGATTCTCTCTGGTGTCGTGACATTAGCGCAGGTTCACTTCCTTCCCTTTTCCTGGCAAAACCGACCCGGTTCCAGTGTCGGTTGGTTTAGAAACCAGCCGACATGGGCTGTTCTACTACACCGCTTTGGCTTATTTATGCATGTCCAAATCCGACACTTAATCCCTTTGATACGGTGGCTAAGGAAAAAGGTTGCAGCACATTATCAGTGCTAAACACTACGAGGAACCAGTTAAGAAACCAGTTGAGTGACATGAATAAAATGCCGAAACCACCCGCTGAAACCACCAAAAGCAAACGCGCCACTATGAATACTACTACACTCCCAAACGAGTACTACTACACTCCCAAACGAGTACTACTACACTCCCAAACGCACGTTTGCACATTTGTGACTTTTGAGCACCTAATTTGAGCCCAAGCCAAGGTGTTAATCTTTGCCTCGCCACCTTATTAACTCACAGAGTGACCTTTCCCAAACCCAGGGAGCGCTTTGCCCCAATCAATGTGCTCTGCCCAGCCAAAGTTGCAAACACACTCCTCAGTTCTCTTGTTTGCATTGCATACCCAGGGTCCTCTTGTACAATTTTGCCTTCCTATTCATATTTTCATTTGGCATTGGGCATTTGGCAGATGCTTTGTACAAAAGCGACTTACAATGAGTCAATTTGTCGAAAGAGAGTGAAACAGCAATATATATATATATATATATATATATATATATATATCGCCGACGGTACAGCAAGATTTGAATAGGGTCGAAGTTTCAAGCACGATTCATGATTGCTAGGTTTAGCCCTTTCTGCTTCACACACACACTGCAAGCTCGCTAGGATGCTACACAATGCCAAGTACTATTTTAAGTACAAGCTGCAGAAGAAAAAAAAAATTTACCGGCCCAATCTTGGATGTGTTCGATTGTTTATCTGCCAAATGTTTGAATCGAACCCCACCATTGTCTGGCGGCAGGTGTTCATTTTGGACCCGTGCTCGTAAGACCCCCTCGAGAAGATAACATTGTGCTGTGTTGTACCAATTACGTACCAAAATGTTGCATATAGAAAAAACACCAACACAACACAACTGTTTCTAGCCTTCTTTTTCTTCTTCTTCTTCTATCTTCGAGTGAGGATTGTAGTACAATGACCCCCGCCCCCCCCCCCCCCCACCACCACCAACCCTCGGTCCCTCCACACCCCAGTTTATCCAACGGCCAGGCCTTATCACGGAGGCTCAGAGCGTGAGAGTGGGGAGGACGACGACGCCTCGCGCGATCCGCAGAGAATTAATTAAGTCTCCGGCAGATATTCTCCTGGGTCGGCCGTCTCCATCCATGGCAACATGAAAGTGCGCCGAAACACAATGGAGTAAATGTAGGACTGGTGCCAAACAAATGCAAACATTGGGGGGAGGAATTAAAGAATGAAGGCAAGAACGCCATGTACACACTGCGGGTGCTTCTGTGTGCTTCTGTGTGCTTCTGTGTGTATGTGTATGTGTGTGTGTGTGTGTGTGTGTGTGTGTGTCTGTGTGTGTGTAGGTGTGTAGGTGTATCTGTGTGTAGGTGTGTGTGTGTAGGTGTGTAGGTGTGTAGGTTGTAGGTGTGTCTGCGTGTAGGTGTGTCTGCGTGTGTCTGCCTGTGTGTGTGTCCGAGTGCCTCTGTGTGCGTGTGTGTGCTTGTGTCTGCATGTCTGTCTGTGTGTGTGTGTGTGTGCTTGTGTCTGCGTGCCTGTCTGCGTGTGCGTGTGTGAATTTGCGTCTGTGTCTGTGTGGCTGCCTGCCCGTGTGTGTGTGTGTGTTGAAGTGCGCCAAACCCACTTGTTGCTCCTCCCTCTCCTGCGCGAGGTGGCACTTCTCGATGCCGACCGCTCGCAGGAAGTCTCTGAAGTAGCCGAACAGCGTGACAATGCCGAAGCCCAGGTAGGTCAGGACGGCCACGTACATGGGAGCCTGTTCAAAGGACTCGGCGCGGTACTGTCTGCAGGCGTCGCCGTTCGCTGCGGTGGCGTTTGCCTGCCCAAACGAAACCACAGGAGGCACACAGATACAGCACACACACACACACACACACACACACACACACACCCCACACACATGAGTGCTTCTGGGTACTTACAGAAGGAGCGTGCGGCGGAGCGATGCTAAACTGCATGAATAAACACAATTTATCTTCGATTATATTATACACACACTGCTCGGAAGGACTGCCGGGAACCGAGAATAAAGTAAAACTCAACTGTGAACAGTTACCACAACACAAATGGAACTCACTGGGTATATTGTCGGTGACCCGTATGATGATCTCAATGGTCGTCATTGACGGTCGCACACGTAGGCATTTCCCCCAAAAACGGTTCCATCATCGCCTGACCAAGAATGCCCGGCCTGTCCATGCCTCTGTGGAAAAACAAGATGCCGCGTGTTGTGTGTCGCCGTGCTGTGCTGGTGGTCAGATAGAAGGGGAGCGCAGGTGTCTCCAACTGGAACACGTGAGGTCAACACAGATTTATACCACAATATAAGAGCGCTGTTGACAAAACACGTGGTACATTCGCGGTTGTGTGTGTGTTGTGTGTGTGTGTGTTGTCTGTCATCTAGAGAGGGACACACTGATGCCGAGAGGAATGTCCAAATAGAACATGACAACTCAGCATGACAACATGCAAAAATCCAATGCCAAGAGGGTTAATCACATGTAAATCATACATCATATTCAGTGTAGAGTGTGTTGTCATAGTTACAAAGAACTAACATTATGATTGACATCTTTTTTGTTTGAATCCATATGACGACAATTATTATATATTATATTAACTTGATGAAAGTTATGGATTCCAGTTCATCCCACACATGACCGTCTACACGTGTGTGTGTGGGTGGGGGGGCCCCCCATACTTTCATGGGGGCCCCCCCCCCACACACACACACACACACACACACACAACAACAACAACAACAAATAGGAGTTTAAAGGTGATTATTTATTATTATTATTATTCTTACAATCGGACGTACCGGCTTCGCGTTGACGTTGACGTTGACATGTCCGTTTCTCCGGTGAGGTTTTCCGTGGTTCATCTGCACCGTCAGGTTCCCGTTCAGCGTGAGGGTGGAGGTGGAGGTGGAGGTCCTGGCCATGACTCTCCTCGTAGAACCCGAGCGAGGAGGAGGAGGAGGAGAAGAAGAAGGACGATTCCGGACCCCCTCCCGCTCCCGTGTGTGTGTGTGTATGTGTGTGTGTGTGTGTGTATGTGTGTGTGTGTGTGTGTTGTATCAGATACCAAACAGGTTTGCTCGGATCGCGGTGACGACACGCAGGTGACTTCCTCCTCCTCCTCCTCCTCCTCCTCATTACCGCGTCAACGCCATGTTGCGCAATCCTCAGTCCTGCCCTGCTGCTGCGTTTCTTGTGCGGTATCGATTGACCCTAGAACTAATGGCGACTATTAAAGCTATTTTTATGTATTTATTTATTTATTTATTTATTTATAAATGTGTTTATTATTACATTTTAGTATTTCAGTATTTCAGTATTTTAGTATTTTAGATTTATTTATTTATTTGTACTTATTCATTAATTTATAGTTTATTTTTGTATTTTGTATTTACTTATTTTTGTATTTGTTATACATTTTTACATTTGTAATTTTTTTTCATTATTTAATTTGTTAACTTATTTATTTATTTTTTATTTATTTTATTTTATTTACTTTTTATTTATTTATTGTATTTATCATTACTATTTATTTATATATTTATTTGTTTATTTATGCATGCATGTATGTATTTATTTATTAACTTATTTTTGTTTTGTTTTCGATTAAACAAAATCTATTTTTTATTTTATTTTTTATTTTATTTTTTTATGTATTTGTTTGTTTGTTCGCATTCTGCAGACACAGACACACATGAACGGTGTTTCGCAATGTGTAGGTTTGCTGTGCTGGTGGTGAGGGGGTAAGAAAGGCTAGGAGGGCTTATCATGATACCTCACCAAGTCACCATCACATTAAAATGAGAAAAGAATGCAAAAGTATGAACTACAACCTGTAGTTCATACTTTTGCATTCTTTTCTCATGATTTTAACTTTTTAATGTGATGGTGAACCAACTACAATCAAAATTGTAGTTTGTTTATTTGCTTACCAAATAAACAAACTACAATTTTGATTGGTGTGACTGGTGTGGTGTTAACAGTAGTAGCAGCTATTGTGTGTTGTTTAGCAGTGCTGATGCCATATTGATATGATACTGATGTGATATCAGTGGATAGAGCAGTACTGTTCTCGACAAAATAGTTGGCAGAATAATAATGGATTAGACATCATTTATTGATTATTCATGATCATTTCTATTCAGTGAGTATTTGGACTACAGTGAATACATGAAGATGGCAAATCAGGCATAGACATAATCATGCCTGATTAAGCCTCAACAAACGATTCACCGATTGAATGCGAAACACAATTACACAGACACACACAAAGTGGCATCTGTGTGAACGCTTTCGGTGAACTGATTCTTCAAACCCACGCATGTAAAAAGGTACAATCACACCTTCCACTCACTGACTGCAGGTCCTGTTTCTAGTTATTCATTCACCGCCCATGCAATATAAAAAGAAAAAAAAGTATGCTCCACGGCTCTATTATGTCACGGTAGCGTTTGATGTAGAAGCCGACTGCTTTGTGCACGTTGCTGACAATCGGATCAAAATATTCCCCTTTTTTTTCCCACAAAGGGCGGTTTCGTCTGTGGAAGTTCGATGCCTACCACCACCGCGTGGTCTTGTAGTGCACTGTTGTTGTTGTTGTTGTGGTCGTCGGCTGGTACTCCCGGTACACAGGAGTATGCTAGCCGGTGTCGCGTATCTGTGTGCGTTTACAGTGGTTTTACTTGTGCCCGCGTTGCCCTCTCACCTGTGGCTGTTAAGGATGAGGCATGAGTCGATTGTCGAACTTGTTTGAGCAGATAGCGTGGCCCCGTGTTTGCGATGCCGAACATGGGTGGTGACCTGCGGAGTGTGCGAGGAATGCAAGTGCATGTTCCAACAGCGTGGCCCTTAACTCACAAAACAATAGTGGCCTGGGATTTGCGTGTGTGTGTGTGTGTGTGTGTGTTTGTGCCTGTCTGTCTGTGTGCATGCATGCAGCATACATATACTGTATATCTGTCTGTGCACGCTTATGTGTGTTCCCACATGCATCAGAAATGTGTGTGTGTGTGTGTGTGCCTGTATGTGCTTGTGTGCCCACATGCACCAAATCTGTGTGTGTGTGTGTGTGTGTGTGATTGTGTGTGTGATTGTGCATGTGTGTAGGCCTTTCTTTTTCATTAAATGAAAAACACAGACACGGAATGCCTTCCTGAACATGTAAACACCTCGATCACTTCTGTCTACCAGAGTCATTTCCACTGGCGTCATCCGTCATTGTTTTTAACACCACTCACTATCTTATACAAGCCATCTCCGTTCTGCTCCTTCCCTCCTTCCTTCCCTCCTTCCCTCCCTCCCTCCCCTGCTCACGACAGACTCAGCTTTCTACCCGGCGTGCTGTCGCCGCGTTGACATGTGCCTGACGTTTTTGTAATCTTCATTTGAATTGCAAAGCGGACGGAGGGAAAAAAAAAAACCTTGTTTGAATGCACCTTGTGATATTTTGGTTAAAAAACGCAGAGGCCCAATGGGACATCCACCGGCACATCACAGATGCCTTTATCTCAAACTGTTTCTTTGTGATTCCAGATGATAGAAGGAGGGGTGTGTGTGTGTGTGTGTGTGTGCATGTGTGTGCTATTTAATAACCCAACAACTGAGTCAGTCAGAGATGGGAATAGCTCGAGAAGATGAGATGAGATGAGAGGAGCGGGGGCTGACACGCATATTTTCTGATTTCGAAGCGAGAGAAAGACTCCCAGAAATACTGACAATTAGCTTCCCTCCGTCGTTGTGGGGATGTTTTGGCGCGATCGAGCATCCAGCTGCTTAGCGACGGGTGCCAGGGTCGCTGCTGGACAGCAGGTCTGAGGCTTATTAAGGCACCGACCCAGGGTGGGTGGGGGGGGGGGGCTCTCACTCACCTGCTTCCCCGGCCCTGGGCCTGTGGTTGGGTGGTCGCACCCTCGGGTGGAGCTGTCACCGTGGCTGCGGCTCCCGCCCCCCTCCCGCCCCTCCCCCCCCCCTCCCCGCCTCAGGGTCAGATTGCTCTCCGATTTCCACCGCCGCCAGATGTAAGACCTGAATCTGCCAGACTCCGTTAGCTCAGGGAGATGTTGATTGGGATTGTTGTGGTGCCGCCGTGGCTTTGCGCGCACTTCTCAGCCTCATGACTAAATGATAAATGATGAATGACTGATAAATGACTCAATATATAAACGCACAGCCGCAGGGAGACTCCGCACGAGGACAGAAAGGTACACAGGCGAATTTGTACAGTCTTTTAGGAGGAGTGTATTATTGCCATACATTATTAAGGGAATGTTTTTGTCCAAAGCTGGGTAAGTGAATACAGAGACGGTGCTTACCAGTAGACAGAAGACCGCAGGGGGAAAACCCCAAACGTTCCGACTGGCAATCAAACAGCAGCTATGAAGGGATCCTATCCTGAATATTTAAGCACAGTTCCAGGCAACAAGACAGACATTTACATGCTTTGTTTATTTGGTGGGGTTATTTTTTACTGCTTGTGTTCTTGTCCTTGTGTTTGGTGTGTCATGTCCCACACTTTGCCTAATGATGATGGATGCTTTTTTTGGTTTTGGAGCTTCTATGGCCCATGCTAATTTATTTGGTTAAGTGGAGTACTTTGAACGCTGCGAGATATAGATGTCTCTTCCGGTCTGTCATGGGAAAGTGCATCACTCTTGGAAGTGGTTGCATGGGTAGGACGGTAAATGGATGAGCACGGGATACAATTAACCGTCGGCCTCAGCGGGGGGGATCCATTTGTGTTGAATGAATCAGAATTTCATTAAAGATGACCTTCTCCTAAAGCCATTATGCACAAAAAACCCCGCTTCTGAGGAAATGTATGCAAGGACAGCAATTAATTTACCAATCGTTACTAATTGTGTTTTCCCTTATTTAGATTTTTTTTCACCTGGCCATTATTGATTCATTTGTATTCTTTTTTAATGAATCATGGGATCTATGTCCTGTCTGCAATGCAAATATATGACCAGACATGAGCTACCTGGTGACTCAATTCAAGTAAGTCAACAACAGAATGAAAGAATTTTCCCTCCACCTAGTGGTGACACTGAGCATTAACCTTAGTGCCAAAGTAGCACCCATTTCGATGGCTATCGCTATGTGCACCGCTTGCGTCCATCCAGGACACTGTGTTTGTGGACGGACTCTGTCACGCTCGGCAATTAGAGACCAGTCTTTAATTGTGAGCTATATTCGAATTTCCCCGGGGTGCCATTAACTGGTTTTAAATTTCTTCATCAGGCCTGAGTGGCCTCGTTTTAATATCCACGCCAGAGAGCGTTTCCGGCGGCGGAAAGATGAGCATTGAGCGCTGACATGGCTGTGTGTACGTTCGAGCCTTATAGGAAGGCAAATTTGGCCGACATGCGTCTAATTGGAAAGAGCGTATCGGCAAAAATGACTGAACTGTGTTTGAACGGCCGCAGGGAGCGCGGTGGCGTGCGTTGGGATGTATCCGCCGTGGATTTCGCTGGCAGGGACATCAATGTGGCTAAAAGCGGCCTGACTGTATTACAAACCTGGAGTGATTCATTTCACGCTAAAGATAGAAATGTATATCTTACACGCTGTTATTTTAGCGGAGGATGGGAGACGGGTTTGAAACCATTTGTCCCTGTTTTGTGTTAAAGCTTTTGCGAATAATTCTCTTTTATTCTCCCCTGTCCTGTCTCTCTGTCTGTCTGTCTGTCTGTCTCTCTTCCAGTCCTTTCCCTTCCTATCCTATCTGTCTATCTGTCTATCTGTCAGCCTCAGATGTTGCTATATATGGAACACTAAGTAGGTGTTTCCACCTATAGGGGATGGAGGAATACGTGATCATTTCTCTTCTGAGGACAGACAGAGAATGAGAAGGGGGGGGGGGGAGGGGGTGAGGAGGAGGGGGACGGGGGGAGGATGAGATGTGGGGGGGGGGGGGAGAGCAGCCGACACAGAGACAGATATTTATAGAGAGATTGGGAGAAGCCGGGGCTGTCGTTGCAATGCAAGACGGAACGAGAGAGAGAGAGGGAGAGGAGAGCGGAGAGCGGAGAGCGCAGACGGAGACGGAGACGGAGACGGAGACGGAGGGGGACGCGTGCGGAGAAAGACAAGGTCGTTACACGAGTCCCTGCGACGGCGGGGGATGATATAGGATGTGGATCAAGTAGCATCATGAAACGGAGAGTTTGTGATGTTTCTCCAGACCGGGGCATCGCCTCGCGAGTCCGTGGCGCCCGTCTCACGCCGGTCTGGTCCGAATGTGGGTCAAGATGGTGTCTTTTAAACTCATGCCCGTGACCTCAATGAAGTCCTGGTGTGACTCAATTAGGGCTTCCTCCTAATTGGGCCCCTTGCAGGGTCCTCCAACTGTGTAGCGGGGGGGGGGAGCGAGGAGTGGGCTTTCAGCGTGGTGATTTCTCTGCTCTTGTCTTGGATTTGTGTATATCGCTACCGACTTACAACCACCACCACCACCACCACCACTCCCCGTTACTCTCTGTTATTAAACCTTCTCGGAGGACCTCTCTATTTCCGTCACTGCCGGACCACCTTTCGCATCCCCACATAGAGAGCTGGATAACTATCACTGCAGCTAAACTATCAATCAAAGCTGTTGTCGGCACTAGCCTAGCCTACCCTTGCTGCCGATAGGGATTAGGTGAGAGGTTTCCTCTGTGTTCCCTGCCCACTGTGTTCCATCTTACCGTCAAGCTGTTTGTGTGTGTGTGTGTGTGTGTTGCTGTGATCATGACTGGATACCTGGCGACCCCACATGACGGCGACCAGCTTGCTCAGCAGTCAGCCACCTCGTCTCATCGCCATGGACCATATTAATACTCCATTTCTTATTTGTATTTTGCTTACTATTCTGCATGTCCATTACGACACCCATTGCACTCAGAACAGTCCCTGGAAGAAGGGATCCCCCACTCTGTGTTCTTCCCAGTTAATTAAGGAAGTTTTTCCCGCCCTTTGGGGGGCTATAGTTTTAAGGGGTGCCATATATATATAGAGCCTGTAAAGCCCTTTGAGACTGTAACTGTGGTTAAGGGCTATACAAATAAAATTGACTTGAATTAACCTCACTTGACATAACTATATCCATAACTACAGATAGCCACCCTGCGACGAGAGCTGCTTTAATGCCGCGTGAGCACCTGCACGCCTGCGCATTCACACACCACATAGTATAGGGCGTCCGATCGCTAGGAATTGAACTGAAATAGGCGTTTGCCAACGTGCTGCATATTAATGAACGTTAGCGATGAATAACTCATCGGCGAGAGTCAGTAGGTCTTAATATTCTCATCCGGCTGGAAGAATATCTCAGACCCGACGTGCAGGCTTGTAAATCTCCACCTCTGAAGTCAAATTTCCCCCGGATCCCCGCTCTCCTCCCCCGCCTCCTCCTCCTCCTTTTCCTCCTTCTCCTCCTTGTGGCTGGCTGACCTGACTGCTGAAGCAGTCGTTCTGTTCTCGGGTGAGGGGTTGCAGAGGATTCTATATACCTGGTGACACCCAATCTCTGAAAGCCTCCACACTGCCCTCCACCCCTGCTACCGCTGCCGCCCCCACCACCACCATCAACACCACCCCCGCTGCCACCACCACCACCACCACCACCACCAGCACCCGTGGCTGTAATTACAGTTTTCTATCTATAGCAGTTTTGTCCTGAGCTGTCCTCGCGGTTAGTGAGGCCCTATGGACGAAGTCTGCTGGCTAACTGTCTCCAGGGTGAGACAGTTAGCCAGACACACCAACCAGCCAGGGTCTAGTAGCCAGATTTTGCAGGGACGACTACAACCCATCCCCATCCCCACCTCCCCCAACTCTCCCTCCCTCTCTCCAGGGGGTCCGTGATGCATGGACCCCCAGGGCTGGGAGCGTCCCCAGTCTCCCTCCTCCGTCTGAGCTGCTGCCGGTGTTGGTATCCGAGTAGCTGTCACGCTGGGTAATTGTGCCTGCGAGGATGGATGGCGGTTTTGCATGGTCAGGATGCGGGCGGAGAGAAGAAAGATGTGTCTGTCTGGAGGGGGGGGGGGGGGGGGGGACTCCGGGTTCCGGGGCATGAAAGAAAAAAAACCATTTGATCGGCTGGAGTGAAATGAAGGGATGAAGCTTGGGCGGCGATATCCCGCGTGATTCGACGTCGGCTCTTTGGACACAATGACGACACGACGACGGCGGTGATGATGACGCACGCAGTGTTTGCTCTGTTGGGGAAGGGATGGACCGTTCAAAAAAACACGAGAGAATAGAGAGTCGCCAAACAAAATCTTTTAACCTGAGACCTTTTGTTGTGCAACTGTGCAATCACGGCGGTGCACAGCAGAAGTAACCTCCCCAACTCAAAGCAGCTCACAGCTAAAAAAGTCCCGCTGAATAACGTGTCCTAGAGAAGACAAAAGACCCACATGGAGTAAAAAGGAGGGCATAGGGGGACAAAAACCCCCATCAATAAATACTACTTTAACAAGGGCTTCATTAAAGCATATTGACCAAATGTGAATGATTGTCTGGGTTCTCCATCAGGAGCCCTTTTTGAATCATCTCAAGTGTCTGTGGTGATCCTGATGAATCGGGGGGCCCCGGGGCCAGCTGGCGCCCGCCATGTAAGGGGGCTCGCGTCTGAAGAGGCAGGTCTGATCATCCGCCTTTGTGTTTGACTTTGAAAGAAAATAGAAAGAAGCCCCCGCACACAGCCATCCCCCGCACATGTCATTAGATGGATTGTGATCTCAAAGATTTGATCTTGTTTCTTTATTTCTTTATTTCTTTATTTCTTTTCACTGATCGGGTTACGCACACAGTCCCTTTACATCCGTTCGGTCCCGATGGACACAGCGGCTCTTAATACACTTTGTTCGTTGTTCCTTGCGCTCCCTCCCGTATTCTAAATCTACTTAACATGCAAAAAAATACGTCCCCCGCCTCCAAAGACCCAAAATGGAGAATTGAACTGGTTGTGCTTTTGGGCACAGTGGGGGGGGGGGACAGTGGGGACAGTGGGGACAGTGCACAAAAAACAGAGAGAGACAGAGAGAGAGAGAGAGAGAGAGAGAGAGAGAGAGAGAGAGAGTGAGAGAGAGAAAGAGACGGATAGCTGAAGGGACCATTTTATTTCAAGCCTGCTTAGTCAACCACCAGCCAGCCCCCCCTTTTTTTATGGGCACATCAATCCACATTAGAGTGCGCTGCGGTTTCATTCCCTCACTACACTCTGCGGAGCCACAAATGTGTGAATTACATTCAGCGAATTAAAATCGTAAATAAAGATCACGTTCATTTATTTCGCTCTGTCGCGGCGGCTTCTGCAGGCTTGAGGAAGGGGGCGGGCGGGGGGGGTCCGGTGTGTTTACTCTACGGGTGGTGTAGCTAGCTATACTCTCTACTGCGTGTGTGCTTGTATTATGCGAGTGTGTGGTATGCGCAGTGTGTGGCCCCCTGGGTAGATGGGATGCCAGTGTTTGTTTGTTTCGCTCCACAAATCCTTTCCTTTTGTCCGTCGTTGTGCTGTTTGCTGATTCTGGGGGGGGGCGGGCAAAACCTTGCCTGCATGCCCCTCGCCCGCCACGCCCGCCCGCCCCGCCCTTCCCTCTTCTTTGGACGCGAGTCCAGAGTGCAACGGGGGGGGATCAAATATCGGAAACGTCCCAGAGCAAGCGGGAAGCTAATGGTTCAACGCGCAAACAAATCGATAAGACAAACACAAAAACTAACCCATTGATGCGCTGCTTTTTCTCCCCCCTTTGCATTTTCATTTTCATTTTTTCATTTGTCTTTTCTTTGGGCCGCAAAGAGATTTAGTTCTCTGTGGCTCTGTGTCTCTGATCACGGACAGACAGACAGAAACACCACACATCACAACCAATCCACTCAAACTGCCCGCGGTTTCTAGTGCAATCACCACACACGTACGCCATTGTTCATCAACTCTCAGTCCTACAGCCAGGGCCCGACTCTGGAGAGCACCAGGTGGCACGGGTATGTGAACATGGCGATGCTCCACAAACAACCCCGCACAAAACATTTGCCCGGAGTCTTTACAGCCACTGGTGCCTGTAAAAGGACCGCGGCATAACTTCTTCATGAAGATCTCCCATAATGTGCGCACATTCGGTCCCCTGGAGACAGCAAGGGATGTGATGGATCGCCCATCACGGGGGTCTCAGGCAGGTGC
>PIJE02002466.1:35000-39271 GCA_002895965.2 Coryphaenoides rupestris | reverse complement strand
AGGTAATTGTGCGACTGCGAGGATGGATGGCGGTATTTGCATGGTCAGCATGCGGGGAGAGAGAAAGATGTGTCTGTGGTGAGGGGGGAGGGGGGGATCCGGGTTCGGGCATGAAAGAAAAAAACCATTTGATCGGCTGAGAGTGAAATGAAGGGATGAAGCCTTTGGGCCGGCGATTATCCCGCGTGATTCGACGTCGGCTCTTTGCGACACAATTCGACGACACGACACGGCGTGACATGATGATGACGCACGCCAGATGTTTGCTCTGTTGGGAAGGATGCGGACCGTTCAAAAAAACACGAAGAGAATAGCAGAGGTCGCAAACAAAATCTTTTTAACCTGAGACCTTGTTGTTCGTGCAACTGTGCAATCACGGCGGTGCACAGCAGAAGTAACCTCCCCAACTCATAACAGCTACAGCTAAAAAGTCCGTGATAAACGATGTCTAGAAAGAAAAAGACCCACATGGAGTAAAAAGGAGGCAAGGGGACAAAAACCCATCATAATACTATTTTAAGCAAGGGCTTCATTAAAGCATATTGACCAAATGTGAATGATTGTCTGGGTCTCTCGCATCAGGAGCCCTTTTTGATTATCTCAAGTGTCTGTTGGTGATCTGATGAATCGGCGGGGCCCCGGGGCAGCTGGCGCCCGCCAATGTAAGGGGGCTCGCGTCTGAAGGCAGTCTGATATCCGCCTTTGTGGGTTTGACTTGAAAGAAAAATAGAAAGAAGCCCCCGCACACAGCCATCCCCCGCACATGTCAATTAGATGGATTTGATCTCAAAGATTTGATCTTGTTTTCTTTATTTCTTTATTTCTTTATTTCCTTTTCACTGATCGGGTTACGCACACAGTCCCTTTACATCGTTCGGTCCCGCATGGACACAGCGTCTTTAATACACTTTGTTCGTTGTTCCTTGCGCGCTTAAAAATACGTTTCCCCCGCCTCCAAAGACCCAAAATGGAGAATTGAACTGGTTGTGCTTTTGGGCACAGTGGGGGGGGGGGACAGAGGGGGACAGTGGGGACAGTGCACAAAAACAGAGAGACAGAGAAAGAGAGAGAGAGAGAAGAGAGGGAAGAGAGAAGAGAGAGTGGAAGAGAGACAGAGACAGCACGCGAACTAGCTGACCACATTCCCCGAGACTCCCCCACCAAGAGAAGAGAGAGAGAGAGAGAGTGAGAGAGAGAGAAAGAGACGGATAGCTGAAGGGACCATTTTATTTCAAGCCTGCTTAGTCAACCACCAGCCAGCCCCCCCTCTTTTTTTATGGGCACATCAATCCACATTAGAGTGCGCTGCGGTTTCATTCCCTCACTACACTCTGCGGAGCCACAAATGTGTGAATTACATTCAGCGAATTAAAATCGTAAATAAAGATCACGTTCATTTATTTCGCTCTGTCGCGGCGGCTTCTGCAGGCTTGAGGAAGGGCGGGGCGGGGTCCGGTGTGTTTTACTCTACGGGTGGTGTAGCTAGCTAGCTATACTCTCTGCGTGTGTGCTTGTATTATGGGCGGTGTGTGTATGCGAGTGTGTGGCCCCCTGGGGTAGATGGGATGCCAGTGTTGTTTGTTTCGCTCCACAAATCCTTTCCTTTTGTCCGTCGTTGTGCTGTTTGCTGATTCTCGGGGGGGGGCCAAAACCTGGCCTGAATGCCCCTCGCCACGCCACGCCCCGCCCCGCCCTTCCCCTCTTCTTTGGACGCAGTCCCAGAGTGCAACGGGGGGGATCAATATCGGAAACTCCCAGAGCAAGCGGGAAGCTAATGGTTCAACGCGCAAACAATCGATAAGACAAACACAAACCTAACCCATTGATGCGCTTGCTTTTTCTCCCCCTTTTGCATTTTCATTTTCATTTTTCATCTGTCTTTTCTTTGGCCGCAAAGAGATTTAGGTTCTCTGTGCTCTGTGTCTCTGATCACGGACAGACAGACAGACAGACACCACACACTCACAATCCAATCCACTCATGCCCGCCGGTTCCGCATGCAATCACCCACACGTACAATTGTCTATCAACTCTCAGTCTACAGCCAGGGCCGACTCTGCAGACACGGTGGCACGGGTGTGAACATGGCGTGCCACAAAACCCCCCCAAACATTGCCGGGTCTTTACAGCCACCGTGCTGTAAAGACCCGGCATAATTCTTCATAAGTCTCCCTATGTGCGCACATTACGGTCCCCTGGAGACAGCAGGGCATGTGATGGATCGCCCATCATGGGGGTCTCAGGCAGTGCGGCAGGGAGCAAGCAAAGAGAGCAGGGAGAGACAAGACGAATAATGGCGTCTGGGCTGTGGTGACGGGTGGCCCCAGCAGGCCCCCTATACCGTCTGCAGACA
The DNA here is from genome assembly GCA_002895965.2 of Coryphaenoides rupestris. NCBI lineage: Eukaryota > Metazoa > Chordata > Actinopteri > Gadiformes > Macrouridae > Coryphaenoides > Coryphaenoides rupestris. The sequence goes on along the minus strand of PIJE02002466.1, from coordinate 36,918 downwards.
GGGGGGGGGGGGGGGGGGGGGGGGGGTGAAGGTGAGAACATCTGAGGGCTGGGGGCTGAGTGTCGTGAGTCAGAGCGCTTCCTTCCCGTCGCCGTTGACGACCGCCTGTCGAGAGGAGGGGGGGGGGCTGGAGGTGGTGGTGGTGGTGGTGGTGGTGGTGGTGGTTGGGGGGGGGGGGCAGGGGGCGAGGCAAGCGCTAATTGGGGCGAGATGTGAGAGTCCCTGTCTGTCGTCATCATCATCATCACCATCATCATCGGCTCCATCTTCACTAATACGTATGGAGGCAAAAGTCAAACATTAGTCACCAACGGCGACCGGCGTTGCTCCTCCAGGAAGGCTCGCCCTCACAATCTGACGGGGAGGTCTGTATGGGAACGCGTTGTCATGGATAAGGTCTTCATCATCGAGCAAGGTCGCCCTATACCTGCTCCCATTATCAAGGTGTCCATAGCCTTACTTTGAATGGGAGCTCCACCATAGCGATACACACGGCGATTTACACAAAATGGAAAACATGTGGGCCGCCGCCGCCGTACCACCGCCGCCATCACCGCCACCACCGCCACCACCGCCGCAGAGTGAGCCCTTTATGTAATGCAGTGGCAGCGAGCGGGTTTCATTTGCAGGGCAAAATTGAGTGCGTCTCTCCCCCGAGTGCGGCCGGGGGCCGAGCGAGCCTCAGACAGACTCAGGACAAACAGAACGAGCGGCGGACATAATGATGGCTCTCGCGGCGCTCGTAATAGAATACCGGCCCTAGTCCTTCCGGCGCCGCCAAATATTGCTGACCTTGATTTGTATGCTGCCCACAGAATCCATAGCCTCCTCCTCCTCCTCCTCCTCCTCCTCCTCCTCCTCGGGGGAAATAAACTGTACGGAAACGACGGAAGGAAGGAAGGAAGGTGGGGGGGGCGCGGATAGGGATACCGCCTTTTCTGGTACGTTCCTGGAAAATTCAAATAGAGGTGGTGGTGGCGTGGGGGATGGGGGAGGTGGGCGGAGGCGGGGGGGCGGGGGCGGAGTCCGGGGAATCAGCCACTTACGCAGTGTGAAGAACGGATAGCGACAGCGATAATGAAGGCGGTAGTGTCCACCTCAAGCGAGATACCTCTGTTTTATTGCACGTATTGCCGCTCCCTCCCTCAACGCTCTCCCTTCCCTCCCTCGCTCGCTCCGCTCGCTCGCTCGTCACATCAGGAGAATCATGATGTGGCCGTCAAACTTGATCAAGCGACCGGAACGCTCTCCGACAGTTTAACAGCGGACAGGAGAACGTGGCGTGCGTTTCGTTTTCCTTTTTAAAATGTATTATTACATCAACAATAGGTGGCGAGTTAAAATGCGTGTACGGTTCCGCGACAACAAACGACGCAGAAATCCCCCTAAAAAAAAGACAGATAGAAGATATTTTATGGCCGCGTAATGGCAGACGGTCCGTGATGACTCCCGCTCCGGAGGCCCTAATGACTCCCGGATGCCGGGGCTAACGAACCGAACAAAGCGTCGCCCATTACGCCGTGCGATTGGAGCGCTATTATATGAAAAAAAACTAAACCAAAAATACGCACATACAAGAACCCCAGTGAGATCTCATTTCTATAGCCCCCCCCCACCCCCCCACACACACACACACACACACACACACACACACACTAACCGTAGTACAGAGTTGTTATTGGCGCGATGTTAGCATGATGTGACTGTCTCTAGCATGCATGCAGCAGGTGGGTAATTGGCCCCGAGTGGAGAAGTTTTTTTTCCCAGGGACTGCCGGCGCACCCCCCCCCCCCCCCACCCCCTACACACACACACACACACACACACACACACACACACACACACACACACACACACACACCTACCCCAGTCAGCCCCTCCCCCTCCTCCTGCTCCGCCCTTCGTAATTAGCTAAGTG
>PIJE02002466.1:0-32500 GCA_002895965.2 Coryphaenoides rupestris | reverse complement strand
AGAGAGAGCGTGACTGACAGCTGACAGCACAGTGTTTGTCTGTGTGTCGGTGTGTGTGTGTGTGAGAGTGACAGAAATGGAAAGAGAAAAAGAGAGAAAGATAGAGAGAGAGAGAGAGAGGGGGGAGAGAGAGAGAGAGAGAGAGGGGAGAGAGAGAGAGAGAGGGGGGAGAGAGAGAGAGGTGGAGAGAGGGGGAGAGAGAGAGGTGGAGAGAGGTGGAGAGAGGGGGAGAGAGAGCGAGCGAGAGAGAGCCACTTGAGTGACAGCTACAGCACAGGGGAGCGGAGGGACTCTCACTTCAATCAAGTCTTAAATATTTCTGCTCGGGCGACACGACAAGATAACGTCCTCAGCCCTCAGAGTGTCTGGGAGGGAGACAGGTAGTCGAGTCAGCCTTTCTCCCCGTCGACAATGGGCTTCATTTAGTCAGAACATCTCCATATCGAGCTAAGAAAAGCCGGTACAAGGACGAGAGACGGCGTTTCATCGACTGGTTAATTCGACTCGGCGTCTTCCGGACCCCCGTGTGGCCGACCGAGAGAGGAGGATCGCGAACGTCGCCCGCCCGCATTCCGGCTGCCGACGATACAAACAAAATAAAAACCAAAATAATTCATATTCACGTTGGCATTTTAGCCTCTTAGGTAATAAGCCCTGTTGTCAATTTCATGATTGATTGAGCGCACTTTGAATGATTTGCTCGGAGAGTCCGTCGTGGATCAGCGTGGCGTTTTTTCCCGGAGTGGTCGAGTTCATCTCACTAATTAGTGTGTAGTGGACGGTTAAATTCCACAACAAGCTACGGCTGCTTTCCTATTCTAAACAGGCTCCGTGCCATCACACTCCATTAGTCAACGCTATTATTACTCCAATAATCATCATCATCATCATCATCATCATCATCATATATACTGACGCGAGTTGTTTTCTCGCATCAAGAAGAAAAATAAAGCTTTGCTGTATAATTTATAATAAAAAAACACAAAAAAAACACATTCACTTCATCATGGCGGCCGTGCCAGTTGATTCCGTCGTCATTACCCATTACGAAAATGTAAATGTACGTGTGTGTGAGAAAATGTATATTCCACAATCTTCTCATTAAATGTGTCTCAAGCTATTTCGGATTTTTTGTCCACCGGCGGCTAAAAAAAAAAGCAGCGCAAATGATCCGGTGCAAAGTAAGTGACTGTGCAGCTGAACTGAATAATGATCCAACAGGGAATCTGGGGCAATCAGACATCGTTGGCGGGCTTAGTGGGAATTTTTTATTTTTTTTTACACCAATGGGCTTACCCTCATTTATTGCTAACGCGCGCGGCGGTGGTGGAAGGGACAGAGCGGCAGACACAATAAACATTAGCGTAGCAATAGCCATTGTGTTAGTGTGGTGGATGAGGCCGGTTTTGACAGGTCTAATTGGGCGTGGACGTGATGGTGGTGGTAGTGGTGGTGGTGGGGTGGTGATGGTGGTTGTGGGGTTCCCTGCCAATTTACTGTATATGCTTATCATCCCATTTGCTCATTTTGTTTAATGTAAATATGTGAAACAAAGATAGGTTCAATATACAATTTATTCAAACAAAAGGCAAAAATCCAAGAGGATAAGACGTGGTATCTACTTCAGTTCGCTTACCCATTAATGGTGCAATGTGTGAGGATTATTCGTTTTAAAATAGAAAAAAATGAACGACAATTATCAACACAATGGGAAGAACTACGTGTCGACGTTATGTTACCGCTAACCCTAACCCGCTTTGTAAGTCGCTTTGGATAAAAGTGTCTGCCAAATGCCCGAAACATACACGTAAATGTAAATGTATTTGTTGCAGAAGTCTTACGTAAAGAAATAAAACACCCAAAAACCTAAAAGACTTTGACATTGTTATAAAAACGTCTAGCGGTGACGTAAAGTAAAACGCACCTCGGGTCCCATTTTACCTTTTTTTTTTGTGTCGTATTCTAGTTTGCCGCGGCTAAAAAAAACCAACCCCCCCCCTCCTCTATTTCTGTAGTCTAGCCCCTGCTTACTACGTCACGCCGGGGACACATTGCTGCAGTGGTGGTTACCACGGGTTTAATGGGAGAGTAGGTCTTCAAATCCCTGTAGCATTGTAGCTCTGCTGCCGCCGCCGCCGCGCGCTACGTGAGGTAAGTGGCTTCTCCATCCTGTCCTCCCACAACCAGGACACAGGTGAAGGTTGTACTGCTCACTTTACTGGAGTGTTGGCAAGATGTGGCAGCCAGAGCAGGTGGTAAGTGCTGACATGTCAGACCTCTCTCTTCTCCCCGCGTGTGTGTGTGTGTGTGTGTTGTGTGTGTGTGTGTGTGTGTGTGTGTGTGTGTGTGTGTGTGTGTGTGTCTGTGTGGTGTGTCCTGTGTGTTGTTGTTGTGTGTGTGTTGTTCTGTGTTTACTAAGTGTTGGTGTGTCTGTGTGTGTGTTCGTGTTGTGTGTGTGTGTGTGTTGTGTGTGTGTGTGTGTGTGTCTGTGTGTGTGTGTGTGTGTGTGTGTGTGTGCTTGGTTCATTCCCGTGTGCCTTAATTGCGTCAATGCACCCACAGAGTGTTGCAGCAGCCTCAACCCAGCCGCCACGACTTTAATCAGCCTGTGACGTCGCGGGGGCTCCAGATGAGGCTGCTACATTAAAACCCGGGCCTCCCAACCACACACACACACACACACACCACACACGACCAGAGCAGCAAGCACCACACACACACAGCACCACGACTTCCCCAAATCGCATTTGATTAATTTATTCAATATATACGTGTACAATTTACAGGATGGTGCCTCCTGAGGTTGAGAGGGGGGGGAGGGAAAGTAATTTATGGGTAACGTAGGAAGAAACAGCCCACCGGAGCAAATCCCAGGAAGCCTGACACAACAGCCAGTAAAGAAATGCAAATAACGATAAAGTACAATATTACACATGCATTGTACATCACAAATGGACATTTTCTCACTTAGACACTACGTTTTCTAAGTGTCTAAGTGAGAGTTTTAGGCTATATTATTACTTTATGACTTTATTATGACTTTATTACTTAGTATCGTCATGACTAGTCAAGCAAATAAAATTGAATTAAAATGTTAAAATGCAAACATGAACAGGGAGTTGCTTTATTCTGCTATTGATCGATCTGTGAAAAGGGTCTATTGTATAGAATAGAATAAGTGAATAAAAGAGAGAATCAAAAAGATTCCAGTCAGGGGCTTGGGGTGTCATTGATAATGCAGCGGGAGGCTGTGGGATCCTCTTGGGCTGCGTTCATGCAATGCATGAGACGGGTGGACACGGATATACACGTCTGGCTGGGGACGGCCGGTACAGCTCGGCCCGGGGTGGACCCCAACCGCACAGTATGGCCCCTCCAGTTGACACCCGGCCCCTGACCCTGGCCCCGCCTACCTCCCTCTCAACACACACACCACACACACACACACACACTGACAGACTGACACACTAACACACGCACTGACACTGACACACGGACACAGACAATGACATACACTGACACACAGACACACACAGATACACACATACACACACTGACACACACACACACACACACACACTGACACACACACACATACATACACACACACACTGACGCACGCACACATACATACACACACACACACACCCACGCACACGCACACACACACACAACACACACACAGTAACACACACACAGACAATGACACACACTGGCACACTGACATACACACACACACTAACACACACTGACACTGACACACACACTGGCACACACACTGACACCGACACACAGACACTGACACACACTGACACTGACACACACACACACACACACACACACCGACACTGACACACACACACACACACACACTGACACACACACACAGAGGACACATCACTGTGGCCTTCCCCAGAAAACAGAATAAAAGATGAATTTGCCGTGACCCTTGACCTCGCCCCAACCCCCCGGCACACCTCTCCTTTATCCCCCTTCCCTCCCTCGCCCCTCCTCACCCCAGCGGCCAATAGAAACGCGGCGTTCAGGTAAAAACACCAGACCAGGTTGGGTGAGTGATGACAGAGAAAGGAGTGGCCATTCCCCCTCTTTGTTGTGCCTGCGACCTTTGGAAATATCACAGATTAAATCTTTAATTATTTATGACGCCAGCCATGGCGCTCTGTGTGTGTGTGTGTGTGTGTGTGTGAGCGTGTGTTGTGTGTGTGAGCGTGTGTGAGTGTGTGTTCAGCGTGTAGGAGGCTGATGTGCGATAGGGACCTTATTATTGACTCTTATTGCCGGAGATTTGAGGGAAATAACTGTGCGGTGGCAGTTGTTGGCGGTTTTTCCCTCTCAAACGTCTCTCCGCCTGCGAGGATGATATCTTTCTTATTTAATGTGAAAACACGGACGGGGCCGCTCAGCCGGAATGCCATTAACATCGGCATGCATTCGCCATTTATTTATTCCCGGAGATCGCTTCATTTAAATTTGCACCTCATCCGTTTTAGTGGTTTTTTTTTTTCCATCGATTCGCACAAAAATGTTGACACCGTTTTAACCGTGCGTGACTCTCGACGATCACATGACCGTCCCTGACACAGTCGAGTCAAAAAATAAAACAAGAGAAACCTACACTTTCCATCCATCTCTGTCCAAACATCCACTCGTACATACATTCATCCATCCATCCATCCATCCATTCATCTACTGTATCTATGTATACTCTACCTCTACATATACATACAGTATATGAAGGGGTGTGTTGTAGGAGTATGTTGGAGGAGCAGGGCGTGGGGCGGTTGGAAGGTGGAGGTTTGGGTTTGGGTTTGGGTGGGAGCTGCCGTGGGTGTTTGCGGATATCTCAATTAAAACATCCGTAATACGCATCCTCCCAAATCAAAGGGGAGCCTCGGAGAAGTACAAAAAAAAAGTCTCCCCGTTCCATATTTGATCCGCAACATCAACTGGCATAAATCAGAACAGTAAAGCTTAATAATGCAATAATGTGACACGTTAATATGCAGCATCTGCATATTAATAGGATTCTCATCGTGCTGAGGTGACTGTTTCTCAGAGTGTGTGTGTGCGCTGCTCTGGGTTTTTTTTTGCGGCAAAGCAGGGAATCTGGGTGTCTGGAGATAATTGGGAAAACGCTCAAATCACTGTCTTGAACTATTTCGAAATCAAATGCAATCTCTAAATGTGATACCATACAGTTCGATACGAAATGTTCGCCAAACAACCATTCTATGGACATACCAAACAAAACGGCGTTTTAGCATTTCTACAGTTTTACGAAGATGCTGGCATCTCCATGCAAACTGGAAAATGGCCGCTTGTCCGTAACATCGGAATGCAATGACCGGAGGGCTGAGGCGCTAACAGCTGTTAGACAACCGTTGGATGTGCACCGCTTCCAGGTTCTGCTCCAACAATCACGATGGTGCATTCATACTTCGGAGAAGAAGAAGAAGAAGAAGAAGAAGAAGAAATCCGGAAAATCTAACTATTTTAGCTTTTTTTTGCGCCTCGAGGGTGAGAACCATAAAATCGACCAAACGAGATATTTTCCGAAACACATGGAAAGGAAAAGCAGTTGTTGTTACCATGAGGCACTCGAGCCACCGCTTGGATTGTGCCTCAGCGAGTATCGCTTGAATTGTCATTACGTATCCCAACACATGACGATATCAGCGCTGGAGCGAACCCTCCTGCCGTCCACCGGCCACATAATGGGAATGACCTAATTAGAGCTGGCCAGAGAGGGTGGATGTCAGTTGGGGCGGGGTGAGGGTGAGGGTGAGGGTGAGGGTGAGGGTGAGGGTGAGGGTGAGGGTGGGGGGTGGGTGGGGCGTGGGACGGAGAGACACATTAAACGGCGGGAACATCAGCGCTAACACCCCGCCTGTCGCCGCCGCGATCGTCTGCTCGGCCGTGTTCGGCGGCGTCGTGCACAGATGGGGAAAAACAGACGTGCGGCGCCGGAGAGACCGCCTGTGTCTGCCAAAGCATGCGTAGCTTACTGGCTGCTCCTCTTAGCGTCCAGATTCCGCATCCTTCTGTGTACGGACTTCCAAGGCCCGGGTTCTTAATCTGTTTCGGCCTGCCAAAAAAGATTTAAAATTTTGAAAATTTTTGAATTATATAAAAAAATTAACTTTTGCTGTAAAAACTGTAAATAGTGTCGATATTTGATTCTTTATTATTTATTTGTATTTGTTCTGTTGCACACTCCGCTGGGCATCGCCACTTTTTAATTTCACTGCGTATCCCGTATGTGTACGTGACCATTAAAGTTCTTGAATCTTGAATCTCGCCCCTCAACTTTCTTCTTAACTTCCCACGAAATCCCTTCCCGCCGAAGGCTGGCATAGAGTTGGCACTCGAAAGCGATTTCTTTTGTAGTCGATCGCTCTCTCTGTGTGGATCTTAGAAAACGTGCGAAAGCAGCAACATGGCGTTTACAGCGCTTAGTGATTCACTGTGCCCTTAGACGCCACCGTGCAGATTAGTCGCCTGAAAATAGAAAGTCGCCCGGCAACCTCGCGTGTTCCTCGCCGCTCGCCCGGTTTCGCCAGCATCCCAAACACACGCGGCGAGATGTTTAAGATTAACCGAATGACTCGAGGACTTAAAATAACACATTTAAGGCCCGAGATGACCCAGTTTTACGGTTGCCAACAACTGGCTGCTCTGGAGGGTTTTCTAAGCTGTTTGTGGATACGCTGCAACGTGTGTGTGTGTGTGTGTGTGTGGTGTGTGGGTGTGTGTTAGGGTGTGTATGTGTTAGTGTGTGTTTGGGGTGTGTGTGTGTGTGTGTGTGTGTGTGTGTGTGTGTGTGTGTGTGTGTGTGTGTTAGGGAGTGGGTGTTAGGGTGTGTATGTGTATTCGTGTGTGTTTGGGTTGTTGTGTGTGTGTGTGCATGTGTTTGGGGTGTGTGTTTCTGTGTGTTTGGGTTGTGTGTATGTGTGTATGTACGTGTTCAGCGTGTGTGTGGAGGAGGGATGTGTCTGTGTGTGTCTGTGGGGATGTGTGTGTTGTGTGTGTGTGTGTGTGTTAGTGTGTGTTAGTGTGTGTTAGTGTGTGTGTGTGTGTGTGTGTGTGTGTGTGTGTGCGTGAGAGTGTATGTGTGTGTGTGTCTGTGGGGATGTGCGTGAGCTTGTATTCCTGTTTGTGTGTTAAGCAGTTTGTTTTTTCCTTGTGTCTGGGGTTGATGCACATCCTTACATCTCATCCAAAAAAACCCCAAAAAATAACACCACCACCAGCAATAACAACAACAACAACAACAACAACAACAGTGACCTAGATTTCATTAACCCCCTAAAACCAGTTACAACACAACACTGAGAAGTAGCACAGAGAGAGAGAGAGAGTGATAGGGAGAGAGACAGATAGAGAGAGAGGGAGATAGAAAGAGAGAGAGAGAGAGAGAGAGAGAGAGAGAGAGAGAGAGAGAGAGAGAGAGAGAGAGAGAGAGAGAGAGAGAGCGAGAGAGGCTCATCAATTAGCACTGTGTGTCATGAGGGGAATTCCCCCCGACCATCAACACATCCCCCCTTACAGTTAAAATGGGTGTTCTAATGAAGGGAGCTGTCTGCCAAGCACCAACCACACACACACACACACACACACACACACACACACACACACACACCACACAGCTTGCGTTAGGACATACGGGTGGAGGCGTTGGGTGGAGGCGTAGTACAGACAGGTGATGGGATGAGAGCGCCTGTCTCCAGCCTGTCTCCCCGCTGATAGCCACTTTAATATGAGGGCCACCCAGAATACAGCGGTGCCTGCTCTCTCTATATCGAGAGGAAACGCTCAGAATAACAACCAACCCAAAAAAAAAAAATGGGGGAAAAAAGTGAATAAACGTCTTTGTGAACTCTTCCAACGGAGTGTACTGCCGACACTAAACAGGGGAGCAGAATAACAACGTTCTTGTACATTTCCTAAATCCTTGGCAGATACGACACACTGTGTGATATACATATATATATATATATATATATATATATAGAGAGAGAGAGAGATCCACTCACAAAGCTCCCTGTGAACATGGTGTCCCTCGACCACAGTGTGTGTGTGTGTGTGTGTGTGTGTGTGTGTGTGTGTGTGTGTGTTCGCGATGTGCCGCCACTAGGATGAGGACACTCACACACACACACACACACACACACACACAAGCACACACACACACACACACACCACACACGCACACACACACACACATGCATGTTCTCCCCGCCGCACGATCCTGATTACGCATTTGCCGTTAATCTGATGATCACATTTAATTGAAGAGCTCAGGCTCTCATGCATATTAATACAGGCGGCGAGATTTATTTTTCGCGTAATGTTTACCGAAATGGCTTGAACGATAGACGCTGGCCACTGGCGCGTTTCGGAGAGTCGAGGCTTTTGTGCTTCCAACGACGTGCGTGTGTGTGTGTGTGTGTGTGGCCATTTTGTGAAGGCATCGTCCCCTTCCTCCCCGCCCCCCCCCCCCCCCCCCCCCCCTTGAATGCATACGGTCCTCTTTTACATGCTAATGACATTAATTTGTTCACGATGACCCCGCCTCCTCCCTCCCTCGCTCCCTCCCTCCCTCCCTCCTCCTCCTCCAATAGAGGGTCTTGTGTGAGCGGTGGAGACGGGCGTGTGTACAGTTGGCCTGATTGCATGCATTATGGGGTTGGGGTCGACGCCCCTCCCTCTCGTCAGCGAGATGAGAAAGAGGAGTGGCTGCTTAGTGGGGGGGGGGGAAATGGAGAATTAATTCAAGGAGAGCAGATGAGGTTGTCTGATGCAGCGGCGGCGGTCCGGGCACGGCGGGCTTATTGAAAGGGACACGATCGACGGTGCGCACAATGCCCAATCATCCATCCTGGCATTTAATCTCATTCTATTTTATTACTATATTAGGCCGCTGCAATTTTCAATCAGTTTCGCGGTGGCGCAAAGTGCAAATGAATGCAGGCGGTAAGGCCAATTAGGTCTATTTAACGTCAGCTATTCTCTGCTGCTGCACACACAAAAGCACACGCGTGCACGCACACACACGCGCGCGCACACGCACACACACGCGCGCACGTGCACACACACACACACGTGCACATGCATGTACACACACACACGCACTCATTCACACACACACACACACACACACACGTGCACATGCATGTACACACACACACACACACACACACCACACATACACACATATACACACTGTTCTAGTTCACATTAAGCCAACCATGAACATATATGCAGATGTACACACATACACACAAACCACACACACAAACACAATACAGAAATACTACTATAGTAAAATAAGCCTCATTTGTCTTGACTTGAAGACACAGCTGCTGGGCGTGTGGATGCTGGATGCTTCATTTTTCTTCCTTTTTTCCTTCATCCTCTCGTAAGAAGGTGCGAACAACAAGACTCGTTAATGTATTCAACCAGGACCGGGTGAACCCACGGGCCGCCGTGCCAAGACATTTAGCTGTTGTTTCTCCGCTCGCGTTGTTTATATCGATGTTGCTTACGCGCTTTATCGCAAGATCAACATGGCCGTTGCAGCATCCATGCGCCGCCAGCGGCACTTCAGCAGCTGTTCAGGTCTGTATATCACGGCGCAAAACATTACGAAAAATAAGAGAAACAGAAAACGTCGAAAGGATGTGCGGAGAAGGAGCCCATATATGGAGCAGCGCAATCACCTCGACGACGCTCGCCGGAGCGGCTTGGCACCCACTTCCTACCCGAGGGCTCCGTGATTACATGTGCTGTGTACACGGTGAAGCCTCGTAAAGCCTCGCCTCCGCATCAGACTGCACAATCACACCCCCCCCCACTCCTCACCCTTCCTCACCCCTCCTCACCCTCCTCACCCCCCTCACCATGCCCACGCCTCACGATCTCTCTCTCTCTCTCTCTCTCTCTCTCTCTCTCTCTCTCTCTCTCGCTGCTCTCCTGTGGGAGGAGGTCCCGGCCTTCTGCCCGCCCATCTCCCCCCTCTCCCCGTGCCGTGGGTGAGAAGATCTTCCAGCTCAACGGAGCTCAGCGGAGCTCTGCGGAGCGCCGTGGCAGGGTTTGCGCGGGAGAGATGGTGGTGGTGGTGGTGGGGTTGGGGTTGGGGTTGGGGTTGGGGTGGAGGTGGGGGGTGCGGGAGGTTTGGGCGGGAAGGTGGGTGGGAGCGTGAGCACATTTGTCAGGTTCGCCGCGCCGTCACCTTCGATTCGACCCTCCAGCTGTCTCCCCTCCGCCGCCGCCACCACCCCCCTCTCCCCCCCCCACCGCCTCCCCCAAAAGTGTCCCGCACGCACAATCCCGCGCGGGCCGCTGGCCTGCACGTGTGCGGTAGAACGAGCTCTTCCGTGATGCACACAAAAACGCAGGCGCACACACACACACACACACACACACACACACACACACACACACACACACACACCGCGGACAGGAGGGCTGAAAACGCTCATGAATCATGTGTGTGTGGAGGGGTGGGGAGGGGGCAAGGGGGGGGGGGAAAACACATACGCAAGCACAACACATCGCAGCTACTGCTACCTCCACACAGTATCTCCGTGGCATCACATGACTTCACGTGATCACATGACCGCCCCGTGTTCTGCTGACACATCGAAGCCTGCATCGCCGCCACGGCCAGCAGGAGCATCTCTCGTCTGAGCTCCCTGCTCGGTGCTGTGTCGACCGGCGACTGCATCTCCGTGCACGGGGGGGGGGGGGGGGGAGCGCCCGGCGAGACAGGCCAGGCATGACTAAAGACATCGGCAGACCTATTAAAAAATGGATCCTCCTATTTGCCACTTGGATGGGTAGAGAAGTTGTCCTCCCCGGGGGATGAGTGACTCAGGGTTTCTGCGTGTGGTCTATCTACGGTATAGCCTGCTGCTGTTGAGGTCGACCAGAGAGAGAACGAGAGAGAGAGGAGAGAGAGAGAGAGAGAGAGAGAGAGAGAGAGAGAGAGAGAGAGAGAGAGAGAGACACGATAGGGAGCATAGCATGCACCGGAGCACAGCTGCACGGGCCAATGGGTTTGCAGAGATGTGTGCCTCACAAAGCCGACATTAGATTGTATTTATTTTTGTAAACGTATTCCACAGACATCATCCCGCAATCTAAATGCCGTCATTTGCCTCTAAACCACTACTCTTGTGGCCCAGTGGGTTAGCACCGCTGCCTCACGCACAGCTAGAAGGCCCCGGGTGCAGACCTGATGGCGGTGGAGGGGATGGTGGTGGTGGTGGTGGTGGGGGGTGGGCTATAAGCACGCTTTTCCCTCCATTTCAAGTGCTTTTCCCTCCCAGGGCTCCCGGCCCTCCCTACGGAGACAGAAATGTGAGGTTAATGGCGCTGCCGGTGACCTTGAGCAAGGCGGTGGCATTGGGCGGTGGAGTTCTCGGTCCCTGGGGTCCGGGGGACCCCCTGCGGTCTGGAAGCACACTGCGCTAACGACAGTGATGGGGTCACCGAGAGCTGACCCCTGACGTGGAGACAGCTTGGACGTTTTTTAATGATGGTTTCACGTAAATGATAAATACACATGCCCCATTTGGGATATGTAAAGTAAAGGGGCACGATAACCTCTGAGCTAGCAGCCACTATTTGGTAGCGTAGCTTAGCTTAGGCTAAAGCAAGGAGAACAGGTCCTACCGTTGATTGGCTTTTTAAAAGACAACAAATGCTCCTTTTTTGTTTTATCAAGAAAGCCAAATCTGAATATTGTTTATCTGTTAGCACTGAAAATGTAAATGACTGTAGGAGATTTTGAAAAACTGTAAAATCCATTGCTGTGATCAATAACTCTCAAGCTGTACCTAACTGTGGATTCTGCTGTTGTTTGTGTCAAAATGTAGTTATTAAATTGTTTTAACGACCATCTTATATCTCCTGGTTCTCTGTTTGACTCTGCTTGTTCTGAGTCTGCGTCTGAAACCCTGTACTGACGTATTTTAATTTCATACCACTCTCGTTGCAGGGAGTTCATAAAGGCCTCAAAACTTAACATCCTAGAAAACCCTCCTGGCCTGATCTTATTGAATCTTCCTTTTTTTTTAATTGGCGGCTGATTTTGTAGCAGGGCCTCTTGGATATCTTTTTAACCTCACAGTGGAAAATAAGGAAATCCGCTGGAAATCTGCTTTTGTTCGCCCTTTCTCAAAAGACGGTGACCCAGCTATTTTAAATAACTCTAGGCCATGGACTGATTTATCAGTACTGGCAAAAATTCTCAAAGCTCTTGTGAGTGATGAAGAGGCCATTGTATGAATCAGGCTTCAGATAAAAACATAGTACAATCGCAGCTGCACTGAAGTTGGTGAATTACATTGATGTTGCACTTGGTTGTCAAGGGCATCACCACAGCTTGGATCATTCACGCTGTGGATCAGGATTTTTTCAAACTCAGATTTCTTAACTGAGGACTCCTGGAGCAAGTAGTCGGCTAGTCGTCAAACTACCTTAGTAATATAGGTTGCAGTGCATTAGTGCACAGTTTGATGTTCTAATGTTCTGGTATTGTATCTGTATACAAGGGTGCTCCACAGGGCTCTGTATTAGGTCCACTTTTATTCACTGCACAGATTACGCAAATTTTTATGCTGTTGACATTGTTATATGCTGCTGTGCTGCCTTCAACCCTTGTGCTATATGCTATTGAATACTTGCAAAATAATTTTTGTGTCATCCGAAATACACTACTTCAGCTGAAAACTGTTGTTAATGCAGATAAGACCAAGCCTGTGTTGTTTTCCAACTCTGGGAATAGGCCACACAAAATCCCGTCGGCTGTCACTCTTGAGGGAAGTGAAAAAGAGGTTGTTAAAAATTATACACCTGGCACTTTTGATTGATGCCTCGCTCACTTTTAAGCCACGATTCAGCTGAAAAAGCTGAGGCTGAAACTGGGTTTTTATTTTTAAAATACGTAGTGTGTTCCGTGTTAATCTTGATTTGTCTACCAACTTTTTAACTTTAAAGAAGTTATATATCTATGCTTAGCTCTTTGCGGAGACTTTGAGAGGTTTATTACCAACTGTGAAGCTCTGACTTACCATTGTGAGTTATAGTCTGGGGTCCGGTAGTCTGCTCTTGCTACCCGTATTCTCTGTCATTGGTACACTTTTATATATATATACACAATTCTTGGTCTGCTCCCACACTACTTATATGTGCTTTTTTCTTATCATGCAGAAAAGTGCCAAACAACACTCTTTCGCAGGACTTTTTTTTTTAAGCTTTCTATCCCAAATGTCCCCGTGGAAATTATAAAAAAAGGAAATTATTAAAAAAGGTATTTGTGTATCCTGCACGCTCGGCATGGAGCGCGTTGCAGACTGCGACTTGAAACTTGAAAGAATTAACTCACTCGACGCTTGTAAATCCAAAATGAAAGAATTCGCGGCAGAGACCTTAAGATGTCAATGTTTTGGATTTGCCAGGTTGCGGAAACTAACTCACAGGAAATTCTCTTCTGAAATATGACTTGCCGATGCCTTCTCCTTGGTTCTTTAGTTTCCTTTGTGTTTTCTCTCTGTGACTGTGTGTGTTTTCCTTCACAGGTCTCTGAAAAAGAGATTCTTAACCTCAATGGCTCTCTCCTGGTTAAATAAACAAGAAGACCATGGGTCAAACAGGGAACCTATAACATGTGTAACGATAAAGACTGCATAGTCATCTATCCACAGGGAATGACATTGGAAGATGAGAGATTGAAGGGAAGGGAGGTGTGTGCGTGTGTGTGTGTGTGTGTGTGTGTGTGTGTGTGTGTGTGTGTGTGTGTGTGTGTGTGTGTGTGTGTGTGCGTGTGTGTGTGGGCGGGGTAGTGGTGCAATTGAAGAGTACATGCCAGTGTGGTGGAGTAGAGCTTCAGTTTGGCTTGTTTCTGCCTGGGTTTCCGAACCCAGGCTGTATGGATGAGATGATGGAGGCTCACTGAGCTCTCCTTTACAGTAAGATGATTAGTCTCTCTCTCTCTCTGTCTTCCTATTCTCTCTCGCTCTCTCTCTCTCTCACACACTTTTTCTTTGGATTGGTTGGCTTCCCTTTCCCACCTGAAAACACTGCGGGATGATGAATAATTTGGCTGCTTCAAAAACAATAATATACAGAATCCGCCGAATCTATCTTTATTCCTGTTTATTTATCCAGGTGCATTGTTTTTTTTTTCTCCTCTCCAAAGTTTCTCAGGTGAACTGGAGGTAAGCCGCCGCTGAGCGGTGTGGTAACCACCGTCACGGCCTGCGCTTGAAACTCTCTGAGTGGGCTCTGTGTAGCCACGGGTACGCATCCCTAATCAGAGAGGCTGGGCCCAGAGGGGGGTCGTACACTGCTTAATATTTAGCTAACAAGCTCATTCCAACGACAGGCCTTCTCATCTGAAATAAGGGCGTCCTTCACCAAAATAAACAACTGCTTTATTTCCCTTTTTTTAATAAAAATATGAATATGTGTATGGAATATGTAATGAAGTTGGTCAAAAGAACGAAAGAACAGCCCTGAATTTTAAGTGTAAACTCCTTTATTCTCTGCAGGGTCTTCTGAGCGCATTCTCTCGTCTCCACGTACGACAGCAGCACCACCACCACCGCCGACCGCCACTTTGGCCCCAGTGTGCCTCACCGACCGCCGCCTTACAGTGAGGGGCCCCGTTCAGCCTGAGGCTCGGCCCCACCTATCTCCGCAGGCCGGCCCTGTGTGGTGTGCACTCCTGTTCTCCGTTCACCACACCAGATTGCCCACCCCCCACCGCCGCCCCACTCCCCGCCCATCCCTCCCACATCCCCCGCAGGCCGGCTCTCTCCGGCAGCTATTTGTCACCGACAGATGTTTCCAAAGCAACCGTAACCTCCAAACCTGGTTGCCGGGGGAACGGCCTTGGCTCAGATGAGGAGAGCGCTGGACGATGGGGGGGGGCGGAGACAAAATGTGAGGTTAATGGCGCTGCCGGTGACCTTGAGCAAGGCGGTGGCATTGGGCGGTGGAGTTCTCGGTCCCTGGGGTCCAGGGGACCCCCTGCGGTCTGGAAGCACACTGCGCTAACGACAGTGATGGGGTCACCGAGAGCTGACCCCTGACGTGGAGACAGCTTGGACGTTTTTTAATGATGGTTTGACGTAAATGATAAATACACATGCCCCATTTGGGATATGTAAAGTAAAGGGGCACGATAACCTCTGAGCTAGCAGCCACTATTTGGTAGCGTAGCTTAGCTTGAGGGAAGTGAAAAAGAGGTTGTTAAAAATTATACACCTGGCACTTTTGATTGATGCCTCGCTCACTTTTAAGCCACGATTCAGCTGAAAAAGCTGAGGCTGAAACTGGGTTTTTATTTTTAAAATACGTTGTGTTTTCCGTGTTAATCTTCATTTGTCTACCAACTTTTTAACTTTAAAGAAGTTATATATCTATGCTTAGCTCTTTGCGGAGACTTTGAGAGGTTTATTACCAACTGTGAAGCTCTGACTTACCATTGTGAGTTATAGTCTGGGGTCCGGTGGTCTGCTCTTGCTACCCATATTCTCTGTCATTGGTACACTTTTATACATATATATACACAATTCTTGGTCTGCTCCCACACTACTTATATGTGCTTTTTTCACGCAGAAAAGTGCCAGACAACACTCTTCGCAGGACTTTTTTTTTAAGCTTTCTATCCCAAATGTCCCCATGGAAATTATAAAAAAGGAAATTATTAAAAAAGGTATTTGTGTATCCTGCACGCTCGGCATGGAGCGCGTTGCAGACTGCGACTTGAAACTTGAAAGAATTAACTCACTCGACGCTTGTAAATCCAAAATGAAAGAATTCGCGGCAGAGACCTTAAGATGTCAATGTTTTGGATTTGCCTGGTTGAGAAAACTAACTCACAGGAAATTCTCTTCTGAAATATGACTTGCCGATGCCTTCTCCTTGGTTCTTTAGTTTCCTTTGTGTTTTCTCTCTGTGACTGTGTGTGTTTTCCTTCACAGGTCTCTGAAAAAGAGATTCTTAACCTCACTGGCTCTCTCCTGGTTAAATAAAGTTTCAACAAGAAGACCATGGGTCAAACAGGGAACCTATAACATGTGTAACGATAAAGACTGCATAGTCATCTATCCACATGGAATGACATTGGAAGATGAGAGATTGAAGGGAAGGGAGGTGTGTGCGTGTGCGTGTGTATGTGTGTGTGTGTGTGTGTGTGTGTGTGTGTGTGTGTGTGTGTGTGTGTGTGTGTGTGTGTGTGTGTGTGTGTGCGTGTGTGTGTGTGTGTGTGTGTGCGTGTATGTGTGTGTGTGTGTGTGTGCGTGTGTGTGTGCATGTGTGTGTGTGTGTTGTGTGTGTGTGTCTGTGTGTGCTGTGCGTGTGGTTGCCGTGTATGGATGAGATGATGGAGGCTCACTGAGCTCTCCTTTACAGTAAGATGATTAGTCTCTCTCTCTCTCTGTCTTCCTATTCTCTCTCGCTCTCTCTCTCTCTCACACACTTTTTCTTTGGATTGGTTGGCTTCCCTTTCCCACCTGAAAAGACTGCGGGATGATGAATAATTTGGCGGCTTCAAAAACAATAATATACAGAATCCGCCGAATCTATCTTTATTCCTGTTTATTTATCCAGGTGCATTGTTTTTTTTTTCTCCTCTCCAAAGTTTCTCAGGTGAACTGGAGGTAAGCCGCCGCTGAGCGGTGTGGTAACCACCGTCACGGCCTGCGCTTGAAACTCTCTGAGTGGGCTCTGTGTAGCCACGGGTACGCATCCCTAATCAGAGAGGCTGGGCCCAGAGGGGGGTCTTACACTGCTTAATATTTAGCTAACAAGCTCATTCCAACGACAGGCCTTCTCATCTGAAATAAGGGCGTCCTTCACCAAAATAAACAACTGCTTTATTTCCCTTTTTTAAATAAAAATATGAATATGTATATGGAATATGTAATGAAGTTGGTCAAAAGAACGAAAGAACAGCCCTGAATTTTAAGTGTAAACTCCTTTATTCTCTGCAGGGTCTTCTGAGCGCATTCTCTCGTCTCCACGTATGACAGCAGCACCACCACCACCGCCGACCGCCACTTTGGCCCCAGTGTGCCTCACCGACCGCCGCCTTACGGTGGGGGGCCCCGTTCAGCCTGAGGTTCGGCCCCACCTATCTCCGCAGGCCGGCCCTGTGTGGTGTGCACTCCTGTTCTCCGTTCACCACACCAGATTGCCCACCCCCCACCGCCGCCCCACTCCCCGCCCATCCCTCCCACATCCCCCGCAGGCCGGCTCTCTCCGGCAGCTATTTGTCACCGACAGATGTTTCCAAAGCAACCGTAACCTCCAAACCTGGTTGCCGGGGGAACGGCCTTGGCTCAGATGAGGAGAGCGCTGGACGATGGGGGGGGGCGGGGGGGGGGGGATCGGTGGCTGCTCCAGCCAGGTGGGGGGGGTGGGGGGGGGTGGGGGATGCAAGCTGCTCCTCAGGGTGCCCCCCGGGTCAGCTAATCTCCCCAGGCAATCAGGAGACGGGAGGGAGAGGGAGAGCAAGAGAGAGAGAGAGAGAGAGAGATGGGGGAGACCTGGGTGAGTAGCTAGAGGCCAGTCTGACATAACACTGATGAGGCCAGACTGGAACAGAAGATCCAGGACTTTGTTTGGGTCTTAAATGTCTATGCCTCTCTCTCTCTCTCTCTCTCTCTCTCTCTCTCTCTCTCTCTCTCTCTCTCTCTCTCTCTCTCTCTCTCTCTCTCTCTCTTTTATTTGTTCTATTTCTCCTTCTGTCTCTCTCTATCTCTATATCGCATGCACACTCACACATACAGTACATTTGCACTCTCTGTCTCTCTGTCTCCCTCTCTCTCTCTCCCCCTCCTCTCTCTCTCTCTCTCTCCCTCTCTCTCTCTCTCTCTCTCTCTCTCTCTCTCTCTCTCTCTCTCTCTCTCTTCTCTCTCTCTCCCCCCTCTCTCTCTCTCCCTCTCTCTCTCTCTCTCTTATTTATGTATTCTTCTGCCTTCATTCATTTTTCATACTATGATAGTTAGCCATTAGTATAGCCATTATTTCCATATAGTAACCTAAGTTAATGCAGTTTGATATATTTACTTTGTTATTCTCTTTGACTCAATAATAATAATAATATATGTATTATGATATAGTGGCTTAAAACACTGCATTGTGGCTTCAGGTGTCCCAGATGGCATCGTTCCACTCAACGTGTGTGTGTGTGTGTGTGTGTGTGTGTTGTGTGTGTTCGCCGGTGTTCCTTCATGTGAGCCACTTCCAAGACATCTGATGTACAGTTTTATGTGTCGCTTGGATGAGTCCGGAAACAGCGTCTCAGTGGAGGCTTTAACCAGCCCTGGGAAGAGCTACTCCCGCCACTCATCCGCGGGCTCAGAAAACACTGGCGAGAGAGCCGACATAAGAAGTGTTTTTTTAAATTGAATGATGAATTGCTGTGGTTTTATCTCGCGCATTTTCTCTCTGGCTTTGGACCCGCTTGTGAGTTTGATTGATTGATAGATTGTTCTGTGACAGTTTTGTTTTGTATAAGCTGTCAATGCTTGTCAATGCAGTCAGCCCACAGTACAGGTGCAGTGTAATATAACAATGCTAACTAGCGTGAGGCTAAGTTGCTAGGATACCGGTGTAACAGCTTGGAGCGTAGGACCTTGAAACGACCTCAGAACAGGTTGCCGGTGGGGGGAGGGTGTGAAGGAATGGTATTCCCACAGGATTTGACCAAATCACGTTTCTATGGAAGTGAGAGCGTGGATACCCCCATGGATGTGGTCTGGTCTACCCATTTCATTGTAAAGACTGTGAGAGAGGATGAAGTACTGCTCAGTTTCAGCATCCACACTGTTTTTCCGCTATTCATTCAAGTGAATTATTGAGTTAAAGTAATGTTTGTACTGCCCCCCGCCCCCATATATATACGCACACCCCACAGTAGGCCACAGTGTAATGTGTAGCATGCAATGTGCAGTCAAGTCAGTGCAATCAGTGTAACCTGTGTGCAGTCTAACCGTGCACAGTGCAATCAGTGTGCAGTGTAATCAGTGTGCAGTGTAATCAGTGTGCAGTGTAATCAGTGCAGTGTAATCAGTGTGCAGTGTAATCAGTGTGCAGTGTAATCAGTGTGCAGTGCAATCAGTGTGCAGTGTAATCAGTGTGCAGTGTAATCAGTGTGCAGTGTAATCAGCGTGCAGTCTAACCGTGCACAGTGCAATCAGTGTGCAGTGTAATCTGTGTGCAGTGTAACCGAGTGCAGCGCAATCAGTGTGCAGTCAACTGCAATCAGTGCAGATCAGTGTGCAGTGTAATCAGTGTGCAGTGTAATCAGTGTGCAGTGCAATCAGTGTGCAGTGCATCATGGCACAGTGCAATCAGTGTGCATGTAAATCAGTGTGCAGTGTAATCAGTGTGCAGTCTAACCGTGCACAGTGCCAATCAGTGTGCAGTGCAATCAGTTGAAGTGTAATCAGTGTGCACTGTAATCAGTGTGCAGTCTAACAGTGCACAGTGCAATCAGTGTGCAGTGTAATCTGTGTGCAGTGTAACCGAGTACAGCGCAATCAATGTAGTTTGCTTTACATTTCCAGCTGTCATGGTTTCATTTTTTATCAGGACATGTATTGCACACCAATCCCTCCATTCTGTTACCTCACCCGTGTCTGTATTAGACTGTATGCTTGAGCCTTGAAACCCTGTGTGGGAAGTGAGCGACAGATAAACCATGCGTTATTGTGGCCTCTCTCGTCCTAATGAGCTTGGTGTTGTTTCGGGTGTCTGTCATGCACAGCCATTCTGGGCACACGCCGTGGGCAGAGGACAGAGGAGTAACGAGCATCGACCGCCTACATCAGCGACGTGCGAAAAATAAATGAACAAATCTTTTCGAACAAGTCTTTTCAGCGTACCGGGTCAGCCTATCAAGTGAACCGAGTGCTCATGAATCCCAGACCTTTCCCACTCGTACTGCCCTCGCTCACTTGCTGTTATCGTGGGGAAATCGCACTCACACTGCCACGGTGGTGGTGGTGGAAGCAGGACAGGACGGGCCCGACGAATGAGACGGATCAGGACGAGGACGCCAGCGAGTGACTCGAGTGGAGACGGACCTTGGCGGCCACTCGCTGAACACGATCCGTTCTGCGTGCCGAACCCGGGGACGTATGAGTGACGGAGCGGAGAAGCGATTGAATCGGACTTGAGTTGAGTTGAGACAGGCGGCAGGTTGAACTGCTGATACGAGATTGAACTGTTCTCCCAAACTAAGGATGTTCTCCCCCTCAAACAGAACGACAGATTGGTCACCCTGTGTGACTGTAACGTCGTTTTGAGCTTAGCCTACATACAGTACATACAAGTGGGCTGTTGAATCAATGCATTCGAGTTCATATTGTATCTTTATTAAGTAAACTTATACATGGTGAATGGTAATGCATTGAAGAGAAGTTGTCACAGAGAAACCGACACCACGTCGAAAGGTTTGATATCATCCGATGATACATCTTATCACGGACAAATTGGCTCGCTGTTTGTGTGCCAATTTGTTTCACACCTGGCAACCCGGGGTATACTACTGAGAACAGTGAATCACACAGACCAAAGCAAAAACGGACATTGCAGCCCCAGAATGGACCTTTCAGAGGAAACATACCGGCGGTAGCATTGTTGTCGGGGAGAAGCCAGTATTTTCGATTACATGTCGTGGTCATTTTATGATTTAAAACAGCACATAGCACCTTTATATTTTTTGTTTGTTCACCAAATATCAAAATGTGTGTGTAGGGGGGGGAGCCAATTCAATCCGGGCCCTGGTCAACGTGGTAGAAATCTGCCATGAAACATTAGCTGTGCTTACAATAGCTCCCGATGTGCTTTTCAGTGCACCATTTTCCCGCCATCTTGTCTCTGGCATTTGGGTCTGGATTTAAATAAAAACCACTCATGCGTGTTCACTTGAAAGGGGAAGGGGAGGGGAAACTGGACGAGACAGTCGACTAAGCAACAGACATGGTGATTGCTGACGAAGGACAGGCACAAGCGTGGCTGCTTAAATCCACCATCCTCTTGGGTAAACAGTATGATTCAGCAGCCTATATAGAGGTCCCCTTAAACGTGGGGTAGATAAGAGATAACCCGTAGACACAGCTGCGATGCCTTTGTCTTGAACACGCAACAAAACAAGGAGACAAAAAGCTCTTGTCGTCGGGAGAACCGTTTGCTGAACAACGTCCCGGATTTAATAAGAAGTGCAGTAAACAGTACTCATCAATTTGTGCTCTCGTTTGCTATGTACCGGCAGACTGGAATGGCATAATGATTATGTTTTGCAATTAGTGATGAATGGAAAGCTCGGGGTGTAATAACCTCATTATGTGATTATAAATTACGTCTGCCACGCACCCCTGTGTCTAATCGCTCCGGCGAAGAATCCGGCAACTTTATTCCATTGTGCGTTCAACAATCATCTGCATCGTTCTTTCATCAGCGCAAAGTTGTCTTTCAGGAAAGGGAAAGCGAAAGCGAAAGCGACGCCATTTCCCACCACGATGAATTATTCTATTCCAGAGCAGAGCAACAAAAGCAATGAACAAAAACATGGCAGAGCTCTTGATTTTCCGGCTGACTTAAGCGGCGGCGGCGGCGGCGGCGGCATTTGGCACCGCCGTGCTGTGCGCTCTCCGGTCGCTAAAGCGGGTTTATCTTTCACCGGGAAGATCTTTCTGTGTGTGCGCCCAGCCAGCGGTGGGAACATTAAGCGTGATGGAGCTGCTGGCAGTTGTGTTGCGTCGGAAGCAGTGGGAACGTGCAAAGTGAGCAGCAGCCTGGATGGGGCGGATTTGATTACGCCGTTGGTCGGTAGCAGCGGCTCTAATGAACACTACAGATGTGTCGGGAGGGAGGGGGGGGGGGGGGGGGGGGGGGGGGGGGGAGGGGCACGCCGACAGCAATCTAAACGATGGCCAATTACCTGCCTGCGTGATGACTCTCTGCTCGGCGCTACATGGGGTCTGTACACATCTGTCACCCTTATCATATATTTATTTATTTATGTATTGACTCAGATTGGTTTGGATTATTATTAGTATTGGTATTAGTTCTGATATTAGTACTGGTGTTCATAATCCAGCCCCTTTTCTGCTTTTTTTTTGTTTTGTACTTATTTCTGTTTCCTTTCGTGTTTACATGGCCCGATCCATTCTGCTGATGCATTATTTCCGCAACAAAAATCTGCAAAACCAGGCAAAACATGCCAGATCTAAATTTATGGAGAGAGAGAGAGAGCACGCAAGAGAGAGAGAGAGAGAGGGGAGAGCGAGCACACGTGTGTGAGAGAGAGAGAGAGAGAGAGAGAGAGAGAGAGAGAGATAGAGAGAGAGCGCCGGAGAGCATGCGAGCGAGAGAGAGAGAGTGAGAGAGAGAGAGTGAGAGAGAGCACGGGAGAGAGAGAGAGAGAGAGAGAGTGAGAGAGAGCACGGGAGAGAGAGAGAGAGCGAAAGAGAGAGAGAGAGCGAGAGAGAGAGAGAGAGAGAGAGAGAGAGAGCGGGGTACGAGAGAGCGATAGAAAGCCAGGGTCTGACCATCTGCATGCTTCCTCATGTCAGCCGGGGGGGGGTGAGCAGGGGGGAGGGGGGAGGGGGGAGAGGGGAGAGGGGATAGGGGGAGGGGGTGGGTCCGGTGCTGAGGACGAGCGAGCTCTGCTGTAATCTAGATGCTGTGTGTGTGTGTGTGTGTGTGTGTGTGTGTGTGTGTGTGTGTGTGTGTGTGTGTGTGTGTGTGTGTGTGTGTGTGCTTGGGTTTGTTCTTTATGTAAGAGTTACATAACAGATGCCTTCAAGATGCTCACTGCCTCCACATTCAAGGCAGCCATCTGCTTTAAGACCTCTCGGCTCAAAGATGCAGCGAAGGAGGAGAGGATTCTTTGAGCACCCCGCCCGTGAGTGTGTGTGTGTGTGTGTGTGTGTGTGTGTGTGTGTGTGTGTGTGTGTGTGTGTGTGTGTGGGTGGGGGGTCCTGCTGTTTAAATATTCAGGCTTGCATCGGCGGCGGCGGCGGCGGTGTGTACTTTGTGTTTCGGGTGAAAGGGCCCTCTGCTCTGCTGCCGTCGACTGAGGGTCCGTGCGAGAGTATGCTAATGTGACACACGCATACACACCGATCACGTGCACACACACACGCACGCGCACACATACATGCACAAACTCAGCTCTGATACTTTCGCTCGAAGCCTCCGGTGTTAACACAGAAAGTTTCTTCGAGTCAGGCCACAAAGAGACATAAAAAAAAGATTGTCCATCTTGCCTGACTCTGAAGCGCCTCTCAAGACACACTGAGACCTCACCTCGGACATGTTTGGCGCAAGAATGAGAAAGCAAGACGTCAAGTTCCAGCGAGTGTCCTCCTCCTCCTCCTCTTCCTCCTCCTCCTCCTCCTCCTCCACCTCCTCCTCTTCAACTTCCTCTTCCTCCTCCACAACTTCCTTTTCCTCTTCCTCCTCCTCCTCCTCCACCTCCTTTTTGTGCTTCTCCTCCTCCTGTACCTCCTCTTCCTCCTACTCCTCCTCCTCCTCCTCCTTCTCCTCCACCTCCACCTCCTCCTCCTCCTCCTCTTCCTCCAACTCCTCCTCCACCTCCACCTCCTCTTACTCCTCCTCCTCCTCCTCCTCATCATTATCATCTTCCTCCTCCTCCTCCTCTTCCTCCTCCTTTTTCCCCACCTCCTCCTCCTCCACCTCCTCTTCTCCTCCTCCTCCTCCTCTTCTTCTGCTGTTAATCTGCGTGTGTTTTTTCCAGACGGAGACGTGCTCGTAGCGCACGGGAGGAGGAGGCCTTTAGGTGCGTCGCGTTCCCACGGCAACGCTCTCCGCTCCGACGGGGTCCGATGAGACCGGGCTTATAATGGCGCGCTATAAAATGAAATAAATCAACGCGGGTCTGACTCCCCCTCCCCTCCCCCCCCCGAGAGATTTATTTGCATTTCAAACGCAGCGCAACAACGCAATGTGCTTTACATAAAGTAACAATACAAACCAAACAACAACACGAGCGCTAGTGCACACTATAAATATGGATGTCAACAATTGTTTGTGGAATCCAAAGAATTAGTGCCGAATATACACATCTCTAGCTCACAATATCCGAAACATACACACACACACACATACACGCATATACACACACACACACACACACACACACACACACTAGGAACTTCATCGACTGCAGTGAAAGTAAAGTATGGTTTTTAACCTGCTTTTAACAGTGTTCAGTGTCTGGGGGCGTCTCCCAGAGCGTTCCGTCCACTCGAGGCATCATCATAGACATTAGATAGGCACAGCGTAGCGCAGGCCAAGCCTCCTTCCGCTGCTCCGGAGCGCTGCAGCACCAGAGATACTTAAGCAGACCGCTGCCTGCAGGACCCGCACGAGTTTTCGCCGGCTCTCGCTACTACCCCCCCCCCCCCCCCCCCGCGCGTGGTAATGCGTTTATAAATAGAACAATCTCACATTTGTTATGAAGATAAATTGCAGAAGGCCGGCGCGCTCCGCAGCGGAGGAGCCAATACCACACCGGCTACCGCCAATCCTCAGGGTGTTTTTTGAGCGAGAGAGAGAGAGAGAGAGTGTGAAAGGAGAGGAGAGAGTTTCTGTACGAGTTTTTCTGTCGGCCGTACTTCCCGCGAGGGGGGATATGGAATGGAGGCGTGGCCTCTGAGCCTTAGCCGAGCCCAACCGGGGCTGTTAGGGGAGGCGGGCCGCAACAACAGCAACATCCGCACGCCCGCCCTCTCGGGAGAGCGCATAATCATATTTCATTCAGCCACGAGCAGGCAGCTTGACGACGCCGCCGCCGCCGCCGACGACTCGATTGCCGCCGGAGTCTGGTGCGCTGGTGTGTCTTGTTTCTCTCGCGCTTCAAGGCGGATCGTTGGCGGCGGCGGCGGCGGCGGCGGCGGCGCCTCCTCCTCCGTCGTCTCCGGGAGTTTCTTTCCCGGAGCGGTCACAGTTGAGGATGCGGAAAGGCTAAATCTCATTAGCCGCGAGTGTTTTTAATGCTGACGCGTTTGTGTGTCGGCTGAGTCGCGTGTGTGTGTGCGTGTGTGTGTGTGTGCGTGCGTGCGTGTGTGTGTGTGTGTGCCTGGCTGACGTCTGCTTGTTGGCAGCGGCGGTGGCGGCGGTGGTGTCTAGCACACACACACACACACACACACACACACACACAACAACAGGCCCGTCGAGAGTCGAGGTGGGTGCGTGCAGCAGTGCGGTCTCTGCAAAAGCCAACCATGGGGCTTTCAATTTGTCACCCGCCCTCAATCACACAACCCCTGCTCCCTTTGACTCTCTGCGGTCCCTGTAGGCACCCCCCCCCCCACACCCCTCCTCCACCCTTCATCCCCACCTACATCCCTCCTCCACCTCCCACACCCTCACTCCCTCCATCATGGACTGAATAGAGTCCCGCTGCCTCTCTCTCTCTCTCTTCTCTCTCTCTCTCTTGCGGCAGCTTACCCGACGCTCAGCCCACATTCCGTGAGAAGACACCGTAGCTATCTTTGACAATAACCTTGAGAAACTAGGACTTGAGGGAGGGGGATCATTTTGTCTCTTGTTTTTTTTTTTGTACACGTAACATTTTCGTTTCCGTTCTCTCTCTCTCTCTCTCTCTGTCTCTCTCTCTCTCTCCCCCCCCCCCCCCCCCCCCAGAGGAAGCTGTCACACTGCGGTCGATGCGACGGGCTGCCCTCTAAAACTATTGGCCAACATTTATAACGTTGGCCCTAATGGTGTGCTGGGATGAAAGCCCTGTTTTAAAAAAGAAAAAAAGTCAAACATGAAGGAAAGTGGGAAAAAAATATGTTATGCAACGGAACAGAAGACCTCTGTCCTGTTTTATTCAATGCTCAGACTCCTCATTGGCCTGCTCAGACCAGCGGTTTCGCCCCCCCCCCAAACGGAGACCCATTGGGTGCTGTTGTATTAATGGTGTTAAGTCAAGGGGCCACGAGAAGAACGACTGGTAAAACCGTATAGATGGAGCAAAAGTGTTTTATTCAGCAGCACATTTTTTATATTGTAACAAGAGTAGGCTAGGGTGGTGTAGGCAAGGTTCGTGCTCCGGAACAGCCACTTAGCGGAGAGACGGCAGGCGACACGTTTCTAATGCGGTCTCACCGTTTATTTGCGTTGGTTCAATGGAACACCAGGTCTCCAACATGCAAACATTAAAACACTATAAGACGGACGCCGGCCGAATGTACATCCCTACTCCGCGCTCGTCGCAGGGGAGAAAGCGCGCTCTCTACGACGTAAACATAGTCGGCATAGTGGCAAAAACGAGCGGCCGTTACAATATCCGAGTGTGTGACTGACACGCCAAATGTGGCACATCGGTGGGTGTGTGCGTTTGTGAGTGAGGGGGGGGGCATTGAATAAAACTCCCATGAATACTGATTCCCCGTTCCAAATTGCCTCTCCCCCCCCCCCTCTCCCCTGTCGATCAGAACTGCCCCGTGGGCCGAGAGCGGGACCCTAACAGCTCCGTAACGCCGCCGTGAAATATTCACCGATATTACAGGGCCGTGCTGTAGCCCGCAGCGCCGGAGTCCGGTCCTGGTCTGACCGCAGACCGGGTCTCGGGAAGGCTCGTTGCCGGGAAGAGACCGACGCTGTGCCTCAAAATTGCGTTGCTACATATTGTTTTTATGACTTTTATCATTTTAATATCTTCCAAGAAAGTGCCCAGCAGTGAATGCTTAAATATTCAGGGAGGTTGATATGGCGTCCAGCTTAGAAACATTGTGCTGGCTTCATCAAAAATGTGGGTATTCCCGCTGTAAGGTGAAATGATTGCTGGTCGGCCAAATGCCAACTGCACCACTAATTAGTAATTAATAAAAAAATATACAGTATATAGTCACATGGTCTTGGTAGCCACATGGTCTTGGTAGCCACATGGTCTTGGTAGCCACATGGTCTTGGTAGCCACATGGTCTTGGTAGCCACATGGTCTTGGTAGCCACATGGTCTTGGTAGTCACATGGTCTTGGTGGCCACATGGTCTTGGTAGCCACATGGTCTTGGTAGCCACATGGTCTTGGTAGCCACATGGTCTTGGTAGCCACATGGTCTTAGTACCACATGGTCTTGTAGCCATGGTCTTGTAGCCACATGGTCTTGGTAGCCACATGGTCTTGTACCACATGTCCACATGCGTCTCGTATACACGTCACATGGTCTCTTCACCACCATTATCATCATTACCATTATCACCACCAACACATAATCACCACCCTCAGTACTCTTACCACCACTGCCATGACCACCACCACCACCACCACCACCACCACCACCACCACCATCACCACCCCCACCACCACACCACCACCCACCCCACCACCATCACCACCAGCTCACCCCAGCTTCACACCACCACCACCACCACCACACACCACCACCACCACACCACCACCACCATCACCACCACCAGCATCACCACCACCACCATGTAACCACCAGCACCAACACCACCAGCAGCACTGCTTCCCCAACAACAAACCCTGGAGGACTAAAGACATCAAGGCATCACTGAATAGGAAGAAAGCGACCTTCAGGAGTGGAGACAAGGAGGAGATGAAGAAGGTGCAGAGAGAACTGAGGGAGAAGATCACAGAGGGCAAGGAGAGCTACAGAAGAAAGCTTGAGAGGAAGCTTCAACAGAAGAACCTCAGGGAGGTGTGGAGTGGAATGAGAACAATCACTGGCCATGGAGCAAAGACCATCCAGGGGAGGGAGGGAGGGAAACCTGGATGAGGCCAACGAGTTAAACCTGTTCAACAGTTTTGATGATGTGGCTCCTCTCCCCTCTCCCCTCTCCCTCCCCTCCCCCTCCCACCCCCCATCTCTCCCCCCTCCCGCCCTCCCCCCTCTCCTCCCCTCCCCTCTCCCCGCTTGCTCTCCCCCCTCTCCTCTCCTCCCTCTCCTCTCTCCAGGGCCAATCACCATCACGGCAAGAGGATGTGAGATGTGAACTCGGCAGACTACGCCCAGGCAAGGCCGCGGGGCCTGACGGCCTCAGCCCCAGAGTGATCAAGGTGTGTGCGACTCAGCTGTGCGGCGTCTTCCGGCACATCTTCAACCTGAGCCTGAGCATGACGATCGTCCCTGTCCTGTGGAAAACATCATGCCTGGTTCCTGTCCCCAAGAAAAGACACGCAAGCAGCCACTGTGACTACAGACCTGTGGCCTTGACCTCACACGTGATGAAGTCGCTGGAGAGGCTAGTCCTGAAGCACATCCGTGCACTCGTCGAACCGTCACTGGACCCTCTGCAGTTCGCCTACCAGCCCCGTATTGGAGTGGAAGACGCCATCATCTACCTGCTGCACAGGGCTTATTCTCACCTGGAGGAGGCAGGCAGCGTTGTGAGAGTGACATTCTTCGACTTCTTCGACATGCAGGTGGACTCTCCACTAGTGGCCTGGATTACTAACTACCTCACAGGTCGGCCACAGCATGTGAGGCTGCAGAGCATCATGTCGGACACTATAGTGAGCAACACGGGAGCACCTCAGGGGACAGTCCTGTCTCCCTTCCTGTTCACACTCTACACCTCAGACTTCAGATACAGCTCACAGTCCTGCCACCCGCAGAAGTTTTCGGACGACTCTGCCATTGCATCAGGGGGACCGAGGTGGACATTGTCGAGGAATATAAGTACCTGGGTGTTCACATAGACAATAAAATGGACTGGACTAAAAACACAGAGGCACTGTATAAGAAAAGTCACAGTCGCCTGTATTTCCTAGGAGACTCAGATCATTCAACGTCTGCAAAACCATGCTGCAGATGTTCTATCACTCTGTGGTGGCCAGCGTCATCTTCTACGCTGTTGTGTGCTGGGGCAGCAGGGTGAAGGCAGCCGACGCTAACAGATCAATAAGCTCATCAGGAAAGCGGGTTCTGTCCTGGGAGTGGAATTGGAGTCTTTGGTAGAGGTCTTGGAGAGGAGGATGCTGAGTAAACTACTCAGTATTATGGACAACGCCTCCCATCCCCTGCACGCCACACTGGTGTCATACCAGAGCACCTTCAGCCGTAGACTGAGATTACCGAGGTGCACCACAGAACGCCACAGGAGGTCCTTTCTGCCTGTGGCCATCAAACTCTATAACTCCTCCCCCCTCTGTGGCCATCAAACTCTATAACTCCTCCCTACAAGACAATGAACACAGCAATATAATGTGCAATATTACCTCACAACATCATGTGCACTTTCCCTCAGTTTTACGTGCAATATTAATATTACTGTTCCAACATCATGTGCAATACTCATCATGTGCTATATTATTATTATTATTATATATCATGTTGTCTATAAATATTATCTATAACACTACCTCTCATCTCCTCTCATCATCATGTGCAATATTCTTAATGTCATGTCCAATAATATTTCACTTCAATTATGCCAAATTGTTTTCGCCGTCGGAATATCTTATCTTGCCCAACATATTTGTATATTTTAACTGTAAATTTGTAAATCCGTTTAGTTATTTTTATCATTCTATTGTTTTCCATATTGTTTTATTGTACTGTATCGCTATGTAACCTGGCACAAGAATTTCCTTCGGGATTAATAAAGTTCTATTCTTTTCTATTCTATACTATTCTATCTTCTCACAGCTGCCACTTGCCAGGCCAAGCCAATTCCACATAAACGAGTGTTCTCCTCCTCCTCCTCCTCTTCCTCCTCCTGCTCTATCGTTGTTAACCTCACCCCCGTTCCTCCCCCGCCGATCTCCTCTCCGCTCTCCCTCACCGGTGTCCCAGCTGAATAGATCCGGCCTATTATTAGATCAGTCCTGAATGCAGCATTTTGGCCTAGACACCGAGAGAGGGATGGAGGGAGAGAGAGAGAGAGAGAGAGAGAGAGAGGAGAGGGAGAGAGAGAGAGAGAGAGAGGGAGAGAGATGGAGGGGGAGAGAGAGAGAGAGGAGAGAGAGAGGAGGGAGGGATGAGAGAGAGAGAAGAGGGATAGGGAGGAATAGAGGTGGAGAGAGAAGAGAAAGAGGGGGATGGAGAGGAGGGAGGGGGAGAGGGAGGGGGGAGAGAGAGAGAGAGAGTGAGAGAGAGAGGAGATGCGAGGGGGAGGGACGAGAGAGAGAGAGAGAGGAGAGGGGAGGGAGAGTGGAGGGGAGAGAGAGAGAGAGGAGAGAGAAAGAGAGAAGAGAAGGAGTGGGAGGGGGGAGATGAGGGAGGAAGAGGGAGAGGATTGGAGAGAGGAACCGATAGGAGGAATAAGAGAGAGAGACGAAGAGGAGAGAGAGGGGGGATGGAGAGTGGGAGGGGGAGGAGGGAGGGAGAAGAGAGAGTGAGCAGAGAGGAGAGGAGATGGAGGGGGAGGGAGAGAAGCGGGAAAGAGAGAGAGAGAGGGAGGGGGAGGGAGAGAGGGGTGCGACAGGAGAGGGAGGGGGGGGAGAGGGAGGAGATGAGAGAGAGAAGCGATAGGAGAAATAGAGAGAGAGAGAGAGAGAGAGACAGAGCGAGGAGTGAGAGTTAAACAGAGACTAAAATGTAAAGAGAAGTGTTTTCTATTAGCGCCGCCGACTTGTTTACATACAAAGCGGCCGCTCTGGCGCCCTTGTTTGCTCGCCTAAGCGGCGCATGCGGAGCAACAGATGATTAGAGGAGGGGGGGGGTGGCGGCGGTGGGGGGGGCATGTGACAGAGAGCGGCACCGAGCGTTGGCCCAGGGTCCACACTGCTGCTGCTGCTGCTGTAAGAGAGAGAGAGAGAGAGAGAGAGAGAGAGAGAGAGAGAGAGCACAGCACATACAGTACATTAACGGGTACAACGCATATCATCTCCCTCGGCTAACAGTGATTAATCTCACTTTGCTCTCTTAGCGCGCCGTTCGCCCGCCCCGCCAGCAGCAGCCAGCAGCAGCAGGCAGCAGCAGCGTGTTGACACCTCAGCCAGCGTTTCCCCGGCCATTTGTTCCGTGACCAAACACCCGCCTTCCTTTCTCCTTCCTTCCTTCCTTCAAAGAGAGGGAACCCTCCCCCCCCCCCCCCCACACACACCCCCTCCTCTCCCTTTTCCGTCGGAATCGGCTCCTGGTTCAGCCGATGTTTGGTAGCCATCCTACCAAACGGCAGCCGATGCTTTCCTCCTGTTTGCCTCCTAATTCAACCAGAGGTCATTCCTTTCCTCTTCCCTTCCCTGTGTCCCTTTCTTTTACGAGCAAGCTGTACATTTTTACCGTGGACATTGCGCATTGCTACGGCACTAATTCATTTAGCTGTCGCGCTAGCCCCCCCCCAACCCCCCACCCAAGGGCGCTGGGCTCTCTTTGTGAAGGTGGCGTCCCCCTGCACCCCCGTGTCAACACTTTAATTGGCTCGGCCCGTCGGCCCATTCATCCGTTGTCTCCGCGCGACTTTATCTCTCCGGCGTATTTATGCCCGGATTTGCTGTCTTCTTCCAGACGTCGTTGTCACGCAGCGGGGCGGGCTAGGGTGACCCCCGAGCCCCACAAACCCCCCCCCTCATCCCCACGTCCAAACCACCACACATACCCATTCCACACACCACACACACAACATACACCACACACACACACACACACACTTCACACACCACACTCACACACGCCACTCACACATACCACACACACACGCTTGCGATGCACGCCGCACTCACACACGCTATTGAGCGCTACACACACACACACACACACATTCACACACATGCATACGTTCGCTTGCATGCACGCCACACACACTCGCACAGGTGCGTGCCACACACACACGCTTGCACACCACACACACACTTGCATGCACGCCACTCACACACACGTGAGCACACACACACACGGGCCATGTGTACACCACACACACACACACACACACGCACGCACGCGCCATACATGCACGCACATACACACACACACACACACACACACACACACAAACACTCACACAGACACGCACACACACACCACACACACACTACACACACCACACACACACACACCTGCCGTACACACACATACATACATACACACACACGTCGTATTTTCTCGACACGTGCGCTCAGAATACCAATGGGCTACAGTTTGTGTGTCCTGTCAGACAGCTCCAGCAGCGTGTCGGCGCTGGACAGGGTAAGTCCCCAAAGCAAGGGCACGTCGGACCGGTAACGGCAAAACAATACGTTGTTGCCGTCTAAAAGAACCGGACTGATGAGATACATTACGGCCGGACGGACGTGTCCTTCAAGCCTTCGAGTTGCACCGCAATCCTATGGAGTCCTATGGCTGGAGGGACAGGGCTGTTGGTTTGGTCCTGCTGTCAAATCCCATTGGATGGAAGTGGGGGTGGGGGGGGCGGCGGTGGGCGGGGGCAAAACCAACCAATCAATAGATGTGTTGGAGCTGTTTCATTCAGGGTAAGGTAAGCAACTGCCCCCACCTCCATCTCTCTCTTTTT